>JAKUCB010000037.1:0-85979 GCA_030563345.1 Diutina scorzettiae
GGGTAACATAGCGGCGGTGGGGGGTTGTAGGTGGAATGTTTGCTTTTTGGTTTTGGGGCTTTGAGAGATTTATGTGGTCGTGGCCTGGCTAGAATAGAATAAACAAACGCACAAAAAGTAGTAACGTGGTTAGACGGATTATTATGATGCTAGATAAGGAGGTTGATTAGTTATTTGTCTTTTTTTTGTCTATGAATTTGACTTGCCTTACTAAAAAACCCCACTTTATTCTTTCCTCATTAGGAGCGCTGGTGTGTCATGTCAACCTGAATAACCATGCCATTGTAGTGGGTGTCACACATACAAAGGAATTACAAAAGAATACTACCTGGGGGTTCTTCCCCTTCAATGAATATATTCCCCTCGATGTTGCCGTCATCTTCCTCTCGTCCTCTACCTCATCCAGGTTTCTCGCATTCGCAGATTCTTCATCACCATGCCCCCCCTCTACGTCAAAGGGGGCAGTTGGAACTCTACCGAAGATGACATCCTCAAAGCTGCTGTACAGAAATACGGTCTTCACGAGTGGCTGCGTGTTCTGTCTCTTCTCCCCAAAAAAAACGCATCCCAAGCCAAAGCGAGATGGCATGAATGGTTATCGCCGCTAGTGACCAAACTGGAATGGCTTCGTGACGAGGATGCCAAATTACTCAGCTTGGCCAAGGTGTTGCCCAACCAATGGCGGACAATTGCCCAGTTGATGGCGCGGACGGCCACTCAATGTGCCCAGAGATATCACCAATTACTCGATGAGGTTTCTGGGGAAACTACAGACGACCAGCTCAAAGATTTTGGTGTGAGTGGCCCCGGGATCGAATCGCTCCCGGGAGCCCATGAAACTACCCAAGCCTCTGATGGCGAAGATGAGGAGATGTTGGCCGAGGCCCAGGCGCGGCTCGGGAGTAACCAGGGGAAGAAGGCCAAACGAAAAGCAAGAGAACGGCTACTTTTGGAGCTGAGACGGTTGGCGCTTATTCAAAAGAAACGGGATCTACGCGACCAGGGGCTTCGGGTGAGCTTGGTGAGAAAAAGGAAAACAAATGAATTTAACTATAACGATGATATTCCCCACGAAAAAATCCCCGAGGTGGGGGTGTATCTGGTAGATGACGAGGACGAGGCAGCCATGCGGGAATTGGCCAACTTCGAAGCCAAGGTTGGCGAACAGGGCCAGGTCCTTCAAAAGAAAAAGGAAAAGTCCAGCAAGCGGCTGATTGAGTGCGCAGCCGAGGTGATCCAACTGTTGTCCAAGCGGGCAAAACTCGAAATGCCTAAAGTGGGGGACCAATGGAAGTCGTTGACTGCGGAAAAACAAGTTCTGGCCACCACCCTCAAAACGCTTCTCCGGGCGCTTCCCGTGGCCAAGGCGGAGTCATCGGTGGTGATTCCTGGGGTTGGCACCGTGGAAGCCGTGGACGTTACTCCAGTGGAACGGCTCTCTCAACAGATTGACGCCGTGGAAGCATCTCAATTACGACTGCAGGCAGTCCAGCGGGAGCTCCCAATTCCCAAGGGAACGCAAATTGACGACGACATCATTGCCGATGAATTCCGTGCCCTCGTAGAATCGGATTACCGGAAATATGTTGACGCGCTGTTTAGAGCTGATCTTGTAGAAGACCTCGATAAACAAAATCGCGCCATGGTGGATAAATTGGTGGAAAAGGAATTGGCTAATATAACCCGTCAATCGTTGCCATTACCATCACCTCCGGACCTTACTGCTTCTCCCGAGGTGCAAAAGCAAATCGCCACCACCGTGTGTCAAATAACGGAGGGTCTCCCATCAGTGCATCAGCCATCACCTGATGGCATTATTTCCCGGATACTGGAAAAGTACCGCCAATTGGCCGAGGAGGGCAATGCCGTTCTCCACCAACAGCAGTATTTGAGTGAGGAAACCAAAAGCTGTGAGTTTCAGGTGGCCGCCTTGAATAAACTAGTGACCCAAGTTCTTTAGTTGACTATCTATGGACAACCAGAACCGATTGACACGAATAATAAACGCAGTGTATCGTTCAAGCAATAGTACATTTTTCGTCTGTAATTGATAATAGACTTCCGTCACTTTTAAGATCGCGTCCTTTCGCTGGCTAAGAGCGTTAACGTCCTCTGCATAATCGTGGTTGGCAAATTGTACCAACGAGTTGAAATCAAATTGGCCGAGTTCAAGTAGGTTATTGTAGGCGTCGATGATTTCTGTTCTTTTGGCCATTACAAGCTGGCGTTTTTCCGCGAGGGGGGTGGGGTCTAATTGGATGCCATTTGCAGAATCCACGGTATTTTCAATGTTGAGCTGTTGGTGGAGGGCGAGTACCCGTTGTAATTGACGGTACTGGTCTATGGCGGCGTTGGCACGAGTCTGGAGGTTTTGGAGCTGGTGATGGAATGTGTTTCCAACGGATATTTCTAGCTGGGTGACACGCGAATTAAGAGACATGTGCGATTAACTAGGCAATTAGTAGGCGATAAGCTAAAAGGAAATTTGGTGCGATTAGTTAAAAGTGCGATAGCTAGAACAGCTAGGCCATTAGCTACCAGTGCGAATTGTTAGATGCGCAAGTAGCTCCAAGAACGATATACTAAGGTGCCAATAGCTACAGCGCTTTAGTAGAGGGGGGTTATCTAAAAGTGCTTTTGATTGCGATGATTCCATGGTAATGCTTACCAAGTGCTCGCTTTTATTGAAATACAATGTATCCTATGCCATGTTATTCCTCCTCACTGATATCTTCATCACCGCCAATAGCTTCCCTCAAACTAACTGGTTTCTTACTCGCCCTGGGGGCCCAGCTCCGGGCTTGCTTAGTATCCCCCTCAATGGATATCCCAAACGGCACCTCGTCGAAATCAGACTCATCCAGCTCTTCAAGCCCCAACACCGGCTTGGTGGGCTCTTTTTCGTCATTCAATACCTCGGCCAATTGGTTTTCCAAATCGCTGAATTCATCGTCTGGTTGATCCAAATCGTCAAAGTCGGCATCGGATATAATTACATCTCCAGCCGGTGCCGGCGGCCGCTTGGAGCTTACGGGGTTGTTCTTCCGCCGTGCCACCTCCTGTTGTCTCATTTCACCGTCATGCTTGCGTTTCGCTGCCGCCGCCTGTCGTTTGGCGTCAGCCTTCTTTTTAGCCTCCGCCCGTTTTTCGTCTTCTCTACGCTTGACCTCTCGTTGCTTTTCCTCCTCCCGTCGTTCCGCCTCCCACCGCTTAGCTTCTCGTTGTCTCTCTTCCTCCCGTTGTTGCCGTAACTTCTTCTCATCCTCTATGCGTTTTTTGCGTTCAGCAGCTCGGGCCTTGGCGTCTTCCCGTTCTTGGATCACTCGATCTCTCTCCGCCTGCTCGGCACTGGCATCGGCGGTGGCTTTTTGCTGCTGCCAAAGTTTAATCTTCTGGCGTAACTTGTCAGGCTGCCTTGTTTTATTGACACGAATGGTGTTATGAAGGGGCTTCAACTCGACATTTTCCGAATGTATGGAAAGGTAGTAATCCTGCGATTGGGTTTTCTTTTGTCCCATGCCTTCAAAAAGGGTGCCGTCGCCATCGACGACGATTTCCTGGTCCACCTCATACATGGTCATGGGTTTGGTGAGGTCAAATGAATCGGGAAGGAACAGAAACCGAAGTGCTACGTTGGACCGGTTGGGGTGATCGATTAGGCCGGCTAAGTCGATATCGTATTCACCATCAGGAAGGCTCATAGTGTGCGCCACGGTAGACGAATTATTTGTGACAGCGAGTGAGGGGGAAGGGAGGAAGGAGGAGCAGTGGATGAAAGAGCGATAGGCTAATACGTGTAAAAGCAATGGTAGACAAGTAAATTGATGGGTGGCCTATTTAATCATTAAAATGAAGTGGGATACCCATGTATTGCTGATAAATTGGGAATAACCGGTGGGGGATGTTATTAACACCAAGTTGAATTCGTCCTTTGAATGGTTTGATTTTGGGTTGTATACATATCTAGGTACTGGCTTCAATCCGATTACTTCCCACTAATTGACCAAGCCACCCGTACCGAGTGGACTTTTTCAATACCCATAATCAGCCAAAGTTTTAACTCAATCTACCAAGACTCTACCAAGACTCACAAGTCTCTAGGTATGCAACGTATCTCGATTGCCATGATTTGCTATGAAAATGGAGCAGTGGAACCAGTGAAAGAAAAAATATCATCCCTCCATCATTAGTATACGTTCAGACTATCGTTAACCATCTTTCAAGATGAACTGAGAAGCTGGGAACACTTCGAACAATGTAGAATATGGCAATCCAGCCATCCCCAATAATTACCCATCGATGGGTGTTTATTTTTAATTTTAAATCCACAATTATAAACCACATTCTCTTTATTCTCTCCCTTTTCATATTTTATTCGCCGCTTGCCTCCATACTTATTACCCCCGCTCGTTTCGCTGTCGTCGCATCCCGCTCCCTCTCACTCCCACGCCGCTCGTCGCTCACTTTCGCACCGTTGCCACTAACGCCACCACCACCACCACCTCAACAACCATGCCCCCCAACGCCAATTGGGACAAGTATGTTGCCCCCGACGAGGACGAAATCGATGAAAACATCATTCCCCTTTCCGAAGGCGATATCCAAGTGCTTAAAACCTACGGTGCCGCCCCCTACCTGGCGTCGCTTAAACAACTTGAAAAAGACCTCAAGGAAATCGAAGATAGAATCAAGGAACTGATTGGCATTAAAGAGTCGGACACGGGCTTGGCGCCGCCCCAGTTATGGGACGTGTTGAGAGACAAACAACGTATCCAAGACGAACCTCCTCTCCAGGTGGCGCGGTGCACCAAGATTATCGAAGCCACCGCCCGGGAGCCGGGCATGCCCAACTTGCAACCGATGCTCACGGCCGATAGCCAGGCCAAGTATGTGATTAATATCAAGCAGATTGCCAAGTTTGTCGCTGGTCTCGCGGAAACCGTCTCCCCCACTGATATTGACGAAGGGATGCGGGTAGGGGTGGATCGCACCAAGTACCAGATCCGCTTGCCACTCCCACCAAAGATCGACCCCAGTGTCACCATGATGACGGTGGAAGAAAAGCCCGATGTCACCTATAGTGACATCGGGGGGTGTAAGGAGCAAATCGAAAAATTGAGAGAAGTGGTGGAATTGCCATTGTTGTCTCCCGAACGGTTTGTCAAGCTTGGGATTGACCCTCCCAAGGGGATCCTTTTGTACGGTCCCCCCGGGACGGGGAAGACCCTTTGTGCGCGTGCGGTGGCTAACAGAACTGACGCGACGTTTATTCGTGTTATTGGCTCGGAATTGGTACAGAAATACGTAGGGGAGGGGGCGCGTATGGTGCGGGAATTGTTTGAAATGGCACGGACCAAAAAGGCGTGTATTATTTTCTTCGACGAAGTGGACGCCATTGGTGGCGCCCGGTTTGACGACGGTGCTGGTGGCGACAATGAAGTGCAAAGAACAATGTTGGAATTGATCACCCAGCTTGACGGGTTTGACCCCCGGGGTAATATCAAGGTGATGTTTGCCACCAACCGGCCCAACACCCTTGATCCTGCGTTGTTGAGACCGGGGAGAATCGACCGGAAGGTGGAATTTTCCTTGCCTGATCTTGAGGGGCGGGCCAACATTTTCCGCATCCACTCCAAGACCATGTCGGCGGAAAAGGACATTCGGTGGGAGTTGATTTCTCGGTTGTGTCCCAACGCCACTGGTGCCGAGTTGAGATCGGTGTGTACTGAGGCGGGGATGTTTGCCATTCGTGCCCGGAGAAAGGTTGCCAATGAAAAGGACTTTTTGAAGGCTGTGGATAAGGTGATTAAGGGCAACTTGAAGTTTAGCTCGACGTCGCAGTATATGCAATATAACTAGACGATGATGGATAGGAAGTTAGAAAGGTTGCTGGCGATTGCTGGTGGCAAGGGCTTAATAACGGATGACGATATGACCAGTCATCATGACATATTATTACATGATAAAACGATAATTTAATTGTAGAAAATCACAGCAGCGAAACTAAAGTAGGCAATCTGAATGGACTGAAGCTGCAGCAGCGAAACAAACTCGAGAAGTCAATTAAAACTAGAGAAGATAAAGCCGGCATATTTCCCATGTCAACTGAGCAGGATTGAGAATGGGGTAATGAAAATGATACTCTTTCTCAATTCGGTCAACTTTGTATGGGAAATGTTCAGAAGCTGCGTATTTCCAGCGAAATCACAGTAGCGAAACTAACGATCGAAGGATCAAATAAAAAGATGAAATAAACGGATTAAATAGGGGAACCTGAAGCAGCGAACCTCTTGTGTTCCCCAACTTGTCTCGGGTGTGTTTTAAATCAACTAGAAAATACCCGATTAACAGTACACTTGTAAGTTCTTATAAGTGACCTAACTATATTTTCATGTAAGAATATTAGTTGAAAGTTAGGTGGATTTTGAATGGCTTATAAGATACATCAATGATTTATGCATCACAATTACCTGATTGAGAGTCAAAACTAAGCCTTAGCCCTTCTTTTTTAGCTCCTTGTAGAACTCTCTACACAGGTATGACCACCTGATTTCCCAGATTCTGAGGGGTATTATTATACTGAATGTACCATTTTTCTTGGTAAGTTCCAATCGTAATTGATAAGAACAAAATCTATTGCACTTTTCCACTCTTAAAGAGGGAATACTGGAAGGATGCTAGTACAAATCTAAGTTCCCTGTTATTCAGTAGAGCAGATAATAACATCTATTGGCTTGCGTCCCTCTTTTCTACCACAACAATCTTACATGAAATCAATAGTATGTAAGCGGACAGGTAGCAACACATTCCTTAAAAGAACTGTAAAAATTTACAGTGGCTTGTTTCTGTTCACCAAGCCCCTTGAGATTATCTCCAAGCAAATATCAAGTCGCGGAAATAGTGATCTTGTACGATTATATCATCTTTGGATACATATTACATGCTTATTTTACGAAAGCGGCACGGATAACGGCGTCTAATAGATGCTTGAATCTAAAAAGTTGGGTATTTTCTAAATCAAACCATCTCAGCTGATTTTTCATGTATGTATTCTTAAATTATTTCCTGATTGACATGGAAGAATACCCAATATTAACAATATCAAGCATTAACTTTTAAACTTAAACTACCCATGGTCATCAAGTGCCCTGGTTTTTATTTGAATTTCCTAATAACTCTCTAACCTAATAACAGTCCACAACCTTAATATTTTCACTCCATCTCTTTCGGTCAAATAATCATTCGATGCATACATTGCCCCATGAAAAGCAGCCAAGACCCAAGAGAGATGCTTCGCTGAAAGTCACATGTAACCACGCGTCAGGAAGCACCGCTGAGTGTTGTTGATGCATTCATTCGGTGGTTTGAGATTATCTCCCTGCGCTAATCGTACAGTTGTAAGTATTGTAGATCCTTGCAGAAACCATGGGAGAGAAGCCTGGTCAATAAAGGGGTGAGGAGACTAAAGAAAAATGACATATAGATCCATACAAAAGATGACGATTTGTTACACACCAATACCTAAGACTAAGTTATGCTCCACTTACACACCTATCATATTCCATCCACCATTTCGAGACACCAACACCAATATAAACACCAACAGCAACTATATGCCAGCCAAGATGTTCTATGCCCGATGCTCATGCCTGACCAGATCCAGGGAGACAGCAACCTCCGTGTTCACCAAACAAATTTTTCCTCACCGTCACGTTTTTCTATTGTTCCTATTCCGTTTCATCGAGGCTTGCGACGGCTTCTTGCCTATTACATCACCATCAAATCCCTATTGTAAACGTACCACTTGCGTTCCCCCAAAGCTGTCCTGTCCGTAACCGACGATGCTAGGGAAAAGGAATTGTCGCCTATTATCCGCATGGTCACCCACGCAGTCACCTGTGAAGTTCTATTTACGCACCTTTCGGTGATCCCCCACTTACAGATGGAATTGAACGTCATCGCAAATGATACCCGAGATCTAGTCGAGCTTAAAAAAGTAGGGGTGAGATTGAAGATAACTTGAAAACAGTCACTAATTTTAAAATTAATAACCTCCACCATTGTGCTACTTGAGCCCCTGTCCATCTTGCAAACAATTAGCCCAAGCCATATTGGTGGATATAGTATTTCGTGACGTAAACGGTTTCATGTGTGCGTGAGCATCAACAATCTGCGACCAAGATCTAATTTTTTAGGTGGAAAAGATGATGGATGGACAAGTGAAAGAAGGCTACAAAAAATGGCGGCAAACTAACGGAGGATAATCTTCGGCCAATAGTTCCAAAAACGCCGATCATCCCTGCAGGCAGCAATGACATCTTGCATACCACAATAGACGTAATTAGTTGATCTCATTGCATTTATGAATGCTCCATTGCATTGATCAATAGATATTATATGGGAATTGAATGATGATTGGAAAATACCCATGTAGGGTCCTTAACCGTAGCCATGGCTATGTTATTTTGATGTATGGAGAGAATTCAGCCCTAGTTCCGGGAAAATATTGTGGCCTGGTTTAGAACCACATGTTTCATAATCAACAGGGCTGTACCGAGGCCCAAGTGGTCGCGTTTATTGTTCATTGTAACAAACAACAATAGAATCGATCTGGTGAATAAAGCTTCGCCCGTATTTTTTTCGGGTAATGGTGGGACTTGGAATTGAAGACATTGTTTGGCCAATTGATGGTGGCGGTGAGTGTTTTTACAATCACGGGTTGTAAGTTGGCAATTGAAAGGGAGATTGTTGGGTAGAAAATAAGCAACGGAGAAAAGAAGTATCAATTGTTTAAAAAGAGAAAGAAAACGTGTATCAATTGTGATACGTGGAAGGAATAAAAATGTTGATCATAGTGAATGTGGTGGTCACAGGTATATCGATTGTGACATAGCTATTGGGAACATAAATATTAATTGTTTGAAATGCAAGATGATATATCTACTTTGGTAAATGAAATATCAGCAATGAAATGATAACATCTCGTCTTCTTTTAGTAATAAAACGACATATATATCGTTGGATTCAAAGCCCTAAAAAAGCAACTATTGGTTGTTACTATTCAAAACAGCAATTTCGGAGATTACTAAATTAGAAATGTCCGGAAAATGGTCTACTTTCTTCATTGAAACGTATAGGTATCAGAATTACTATTGATTTTCTTGTATGTGGTCAGAAAATTGCCCCTAGGGCTTGACCACTTGGGATAACCACCTGAAGTAAACTTGACCAGCTACTCACACTTTTCAAGCAACATTACTAATATCTTCGGACTAGGTTAAAATCAGATAATGTCCATATTGAATAATGAAAAAAATGCTATTGTTTCCTAGTCATTCAACATTTTTCAATACATGCCCGTATTTTCATCCCTATCAATATCCTTCTAATGTAATGGACAATATATTACCACAGGGGAGGTGAGTAGTAAGCCCCATTTACTTATTATCTTTGTTATTATTTATATGCCATTTCCATGGACTTTCCTCACCACCAAGTCAAGCAACCCATGCCATCAGTTTGCATACTTGCCAAAATGGCGTAAGGAGGGGCCTTTTTGGCAATCTCCTCCTCCGTCTCATAGCCACTCTTGGGCTTTGTATTAACAAACACTTCCAGCTCCACCCTGAATTGCACCTTTTCATTAATATCAATAAACAACGCCAGGTCGTCATCCTCAGGGTCAGGCTGCCACACCCAGGCCTTGTCCTTTTCTCTAAATTCACAATTTTCAAATAGATAACTCTTGGGAATAAAGATCTCATCAAAGAAATCAACCCTCACCTTGATGCCTTCTTCCGAACACTCAGCAACCCACCCTTGAAGAACTTCCCCAACAAATGGTTTCCATACAATACACCGGAATTCAACATCGACAAAAGACCCGCCATCGCCAGGTTTTAATAACCCATCGTTGATTTTCAATAGGTCCCATACCAGCACCACAAGTCCAACCCCAGACACAACTTTGTTCGAATATTTCTTGTGAATTTCGTCGGTTATAGCATGTTGAATGGGGATATTGAATGCCAGGGGGGGAATTCGAATAAGGTCCTGGATTCGAGAGAGAATAAACATGAGATAACAAGAACGAAGGTGAGGAGCGATTTGAGAAATAGGAATGAGAGGGGGGGAAGGACATATGAGGACTAGTAGGGAGTCATCGAATTATAAGGGGGGCTAGAGCAGTGATGTGTACGTGATTTCATGTTGTTGCCGTAAAATTGGATTTATGGTGGGTGTTTTAGTGGTGGTAGGGAGATGAGATGAGGTGAGCCGCACCACTACATGATCACGTCCATGATAACCACCACCAAGACAGGGAATGGTAAGTAAGGGTATAAAAGGAGAATGCCCGCCGTAAACCAACCTAGGTAATCAATAGTAATCACTTTGTACTCACCTGGTTGACCAACTCCCGCGCATTTATTTCTCCATCTTATCTTTCGATGGTATCAGATAGACGGCTTGCTGGGGGTCGGATTCGGGCACCAAAAAGACCAGTCGCCAAACAAGACGATAATGAATGGGATCCCAACCATTTTCGTCTCTTTGTGGGTAATCTAGGGCCAGACGCCACCGATGTACTACTTCGACATGCGTTTGAAAAATATAAGCTGATGGTAAAGGTGAAATGTGTCATGGATAAAGATAACAAGCCCAAGGGGTTTGGGTTTGTTTCTTTTTCTCTGGCGGATGATTATTTACGGGCGTTCCAAGAGATGAATGGAAAGTATATTGGTTTGCACCCAGTGCAATTGAAACGAGCCATTTCCAAGGTGCCAAAGGGAGCTAGTTCATCCAAAGGAGCCAAGGCAAAATCCAAACCATAGTCCCTGGGAGGGGGTTTAATATTTTAAGGGGTGGTATCCCATAGTCGTTTGATATTCTCCGTGTCGCTGAGGTTTGCATAACTATTATTAGCGTCGGACATGAGTAAATGTCGATGATCCTCGCCCGTATCGAAGATGTTAGTGCCCGTCATCTTATTAGGTCATCGGGTACTGTTGCCAAATGCTGATGGCCAAATCGTGATGGCTAGTCCCCACGAAAATCGGTGGTTACATCTTCTATCATCGCCCTAATCTAATCTCACTAAAAATTACATTTTGAAAATCCCAGGATTATCGCTCAGGTCAAAGTTTGCCAATTATTTAAGAATACGATTAATAGTTATGTTTCAGTGTATGCATCGGTTATCCTCACCATCATCGGCCCGATCGCGTCAGAGTGTTCACATGTCTTCCAGCCGCAGGTTTGAAATTATTTGATGATTTTGCTGATGAATATCTTTGGCGACGGTCTACATATATTGCTGGGGATATGCCGGACACAGGTAAAAATGTCGCTCTTTATGCAATAATGTCGCCGGTCCATTCCAACTGAGGTAGGTGGGCGTGCCAAGTGTGACCAGTGTCTCACTATTAATAGATCTTTCCGTGGTTAATCTAGGGCGATGGGGTTGTAGATGGCACTAGATCATGGGGACCGATGGCGGGGGGGATATTTCTACCCTCCCCCTCAGCATGATGGTACCTTGCTTTAGTTTTACGATAAAATAATAACTCCGTAATCCACGTTTTTCTAACGGTTAGCTGCACCGTCCACAACTTAGTTTGGGACATTGTGGAAGTTGGCAATTGCTGCTATGGTGTTGAGGTGCGTGTAGCCATGGGATTCAATTTCCGAATATTAATTTGATCTAAGGGTTCTGTTCCATCGTTACACAGATGCAACCGTGGTTGTCATTTCCTAACTGGTCACCCCCCCACCAATTTTACCGAGCCGCACCGTGAGCCGCAACAACGAACGCCACCATGGGAAAGAGCCAGCTTACTCCAGTAAAAGGGGAGCCAATGGAATCGATTGATAAGACTGAAGAAGTGAAATTGGATTCAGAAGAAGAGAGTGACAATGTCAAGGCAAAGGATGAGGACAAAGATCTCCAATCAGATAAGGGGGAGGTCTTGCCCGACACCAAGGTGGAAGCCAAGGTCGATGATTTGAAAGAGACTAAAGACAAGAAGGACACCAAGGAGAAAGAAGACACGAAAGAAGATATCCCACCCCCTGTCCCTGAAAAGAATGCCGTCGAAAAGGCCACCGGTGACGATGTTGAAGAAGAAGGTCCTCCCAAACCCAAACGTCCGGTGGACCCGGTGGAAAGACTCAAAAACGAGCTTAGACTGGCATTCCCTGAAGCCAGCGACAACCTCATTACCAGTGTGCTTATCGCGTCCCAGGGCAACCTTGAATATGCGTTTCCCGCACTTCTCCACTACTTTGACCCGTCCACCCCCGTTGATATCCCGGCTACCCCAGTTCAAGGTCCTCCTAGAGGAACTGTTGCTGCCGGGGCCAAGTACCCCTCTCTTAACGAAGACGAGGTTCTTGCCCGTCAACTCCAGAAGCAGTTTGAAGAGGAAGACAAAAGGGCGCGGCGGGAACGTCGTCGGGAACGACAACAACCACAACAACAACACCACGGCTACGACGATGACCTGGTGGATGAATTTGAACAGATCAAGGAAACATTCACCCAGGGGTTGGAGGATGCCAAGTCCACCATCAACGGATGGGTGCTGGGGTTGTCGAAAAAGTTTGAAGAGTTGAGTGGCGATGAGCCTCCACAACAATCAAAGCCCCTCTTTGGGGCGTTTGGCGGACAAGACCGGCCCCAACATGAGCGGCCACAAAGAACACAAAACAGGGCCCGGTTCGACGACGACCCCGTCACTTACTCCGAACAACACTTGCCTCTGATTCGCATGAACAACAACGAAGACGCCACCAAGAAAGCGGAACCCAAGAAATGGCAACCGTTGGATGCCAATTCCGACAAGTTCCAGGTGGATCTGGATGATGATTAATAGGTTAAAGTACACGATACGCGCCCTGGGCTCACACTAGACTAATTTTTCCCCATACTAATGTTGGTGGCGCCACTAGTGCCAATGCCACTGCCATGGTTAAATGTGATGGGGGGCACTTTCGATATCGTCGTCTTCCCGGCGCTTAGGCTAAGGGTACCTGCACTTGATGCAAGCGCCCTCATTTAGGCGGGTGACATGTGATGATATTGTTGGTGAAACTACATTACGTGATCATTTTATAATACTCTTACTGAGATACGTAGGTGGACTAAATAGGAAACATTATGGTATGTGGCCATTATTGTCCTTGGGCTAATTCCGATTTATTTTCGCCATGCAAGCACCGGGGGGTATATATAGGTGTCCAGGATAGGAAGTTGACGCGTCGAGCGGGTTGTAGCAGAATGAGATTAAGATGATGGCATCGATGTGATAACGCGACCGGGCTATTCCAGGAATGGCTAGTATTGTCGGTCACTTCATATGATATTGGCATTTCTCGTTCATTCACTATATACACCGCCGTACCTGCCGGACTTGTGGCCAAAAAATTCGGGTGGTTGTCACGTTCAAGTTACCTCAAAAACCACCACTAAGTGGAGAGTTGCAATGATCGTCTGATGGCACCTCATCTCCACTGAACCGATTGATATCATTATTATTGATATCAATAACGATAGTGGTGGTAGTCTTGCCAAACCATAACATCTTCGTAACACTCTGTTTACACGTTATAACCGCGCCTGTTTCCCAGCAAACATCTGAACATGTTTGAAATGAACATGCTTTTCCTGAGCCCCTCTGATGCCATCCCCCACCTTCTTCCCCCATTGCTCGTTATACTTGCCCCACTCCACTGTAGGGGCGGTCATTACCGCTATCCGGTCCTGCTTTCTCTTCATAGCCTCCATGTAAACCTTAATCACCTCGCGCTTGGTGGACGCGTGATCCACCCTCGTCAACCACCGCCCCAATTGCGAAATTTGCTGGCGGAGAGACCGACACGACTTGGTGAGCCCCCTCTGGCTCAGCACTAACGCGATATAATCGGGGTTGTCTGATAATTTGTCGTCGTGGTCGGCGTGGCCGCACTCGTCGTCAGAATCTGGCTTGGGCGAGGGAAGCTGTTGTGGAGGAGGCGGTGTGGTTGGCATACGACGACTACGCCCAGATTTGTACCCTGTAGCGTGGCCGGACCGTAAAGTGACTGCCATGGTTGTTGTGACAAATTTCAAATTTTTCGGTGGCGTGCGGAAGTGGGGGGGAGCAAACACCGGTGAAAAACACGACTCCAACAATTAAAGAATGGAAAATATTTTGGCGTATCAGGGGTGGTAGAAAGCGGGTTCTGTCAGGGGGGGGCGACATTTGTTGGCCATCGCCCCATATGTTAACCTTTATTCCCGTTTCGATAAATTGCCCAATTTCGGGGTTGGTTAGGTTTGCTGCGGATGCAGTTCCATGCAGTACATTGATGCACCGATGTTTCCCCCATGGAGTCCCCATTAAACCAAATCCTAGTTGATTCTGAGATATGATTTTGCATAGACTATGGTTTATAAGGTTGATTAATTGGGTTCGTTAGCTTACTACTACTCATTTCACTTAATTGAGGTTTCTTCAATCTAAACTATATACACCGGAAATGCCGGACCCAGGGGAAACCTAGACGATACATGGTAATCCCGGTTACTTTTTTGGTTCATTTAACCGCTTGGTCCCGTTCCCGTTTAACCCCTTGACGTAGCTGCCCACCTTCTTCGCATCCTTCTTCATTTCTTCCCCTCCCAACTTGAACCGCCACAACGGTCCGTGTTCGGCCCGTAACTGCTTCTTCTTCTTGGCCACTTCCTTATTGATGATGCCAATTTGTTCATCGTAAGGAATCCCAGCTTCGGCTTCCGCAAGCAGCTCCTTCCCAAACAAATAGTCAAACACTCTCCCATCCGACCAGAAAAACCCCTTTCTGTCCACAATCCAACTGCGGGACTTTTTGCCGTTGGTTTCTTTGAGGACAAAGAAAAACATCGAATTGTCGGCAGTGCCGTAGAACCCCTTGCCGGTCCATACCCTCGCAGTGTGTCTTCTGGTGAGATTTTCCAAAGGCACCGTGATCACCGGCGTGGGTCTCCCGGGGAACAACGGGTAAGACGTAAACTTTACAAACTCCGGGGTGGTGGCCCCGGTGGTGGAATGGCCAGCAGGAAGGTACCACATTCTACGAACCAACCGTGTGGGAAACTTGGCAAACGCGTAGGCAGCAGTGGCCATCACCGCGCCGTAAAACGAGTACTTGGCCAAACTGGTCACCCACTCCCGTTTCCGGAGCACCTCGTTTTTTTCCTCGACATTCTCTTCATAGTCCTTGTTGGCCTGGAACCAGGCATATTCAAAGAGAACACAAGCGTAGACGGCAAAAACAATGGCACAGCAAAAACACGCCAAAAAATAAAGCCGGTGGGGTTCACTTTCGTAAATGAGCTCCGGCTGGTGCTTATTTTTAAGAATGTTCACCACCTGACGGAAAGAAAATTGCGGACCAACCCGGGGTACCCCAGGCCGGGGAATAAGTGTGGGGACGTTTTCCTTGCCGAGGGGAAACTGGGGGATTCGGTCTTTGAGTTCATTGGATTGAATCTTTTCTCCTGGAATGTGCTGTTTGACCTGGTTCCATTCCCCTGTAGATGGGAGGTTTTTCTGGGGGTTGAAATCCTGGGGAAGATTGGATGAATACCGGCAAAACACTCGAGGAACCCGACGGTTCAACGATGTTCTAAGAGAGAGCATCGTGGGTGGTTTCTTAGGGTTGAGTGCGATCAAGTGAAACGAGAGAAAACTGGAACGAAAAGAAGGAGGGGGAAGAGCCTGGGTAGTGGTGGTTTTTTCCCTTAAAATTGGTGATATCGGCAACTGACGTGGATGGTTGAAATGGGACCAACGCTACCGTCACCTGACATATATGATCACGTGACCCTGGTCTATAAAAGCCATCGCGAATGAAATTTTCATCAGATATTAGAACTCCGAAATTAGATAGAGCTGGTTGTCAGATGGGTTGGCTTTCAGTGTGGACACCGGAGGCAAAAAGAAAGGATTGAAGGTAATTGGGATTGTTTACATGACTGTACTGGATATTCGACAGATTCAACAACGAACGAATAGTTAGTTGTGGGTAGGCAATGTTTTAATTAGATTGAACGTAAATTAGGCGTTTCGCTATTCATTTATGCTAAGTGAACGTCCAATTAGATATCATTTTCTATTCTTATTCCTATAGATATTGATCTAGGGATTAAATTAAATGTGTTTTTCAAAATTTCACGAATTTTTAGAAAATGAAAGTTCCATCGACGAAGTCATGAACAACGCGAAAATGAAAACTATGTAGAAAGCAGAGGGAAGACGAGATGGCTTGTAAAACATCAACATTATCATCAGCGGAGTTAGCACTGCTAAATAGGCAGTTAAACAACTACACATTGTTGGTATCAAACTACTCCCATACTTGAGCCACTTCTATAGTAATCCCGTTGATGAATTCCAACCTTTTAGTAAGCAAAATCAACAACGGTATTGGCCAATAAAATAGTCAAGTTCCAGTTTAATCCGTCTTTTAACCATCATTTGACTACTACATACATTATACATCATTTATAAAAAACATAATAACAAATACGACAACACTATACCCCCACTTATCCTACAGACTAATAAGTTAATTTGATTCCAAATTTGTTAGACCGTTTGCTTATCCTTTTGTCATTTCTCGCCCTCATCCCAATTAGGCAACCGGCCCACTACCAATAACCAACCCATCACACCCCGTTGCCCACCCAACGCTACACCTTCAATTCCAATGTTTCTATATTATATTATAGACATGCTTAGCTACCCTCTTATTCTTGGGATTCCGAATTTTGTTCCCGTCTTTGTTGCTTGACATCAGCCAACTCCTTCTTTCTTCTAATCAAATCAAGGTTTTGACATTCTTCCCAAAGATGCTTATCGTGGTGGCAATCCACCGACGAGTTGGCCGCTTGTCTAATCAAACAAGTGTTGAACAAGGCAAAGTAGGCGGCACATCTATCTCTCCACTTCAACGGAACCTTGTATTTTTGCAAGTCCTCATCAGAGACTGGAAGTTAGTATATGGTTGGTTGTAAGGCCAATGGCGGATGATTACTTACGAAGAGGGGGAAACTCGGTGACAGTCATGATGGTGAAAATGTCCAATGAGATTCGCACGAATTAACTGGCGTAAACATCGGTGCTGCAAAAAAGTGAAAAATGAGACAATCATGATAATGGCAGGTCATAATTGAATGGCATGTCTCGTGAATGGAGGAGGTAGAAGCCAGTCCATCTATTTTTTGTTACGGTCGGTTCTCTGTTGTTTTATTGAATATATCCTCGGTTATGCAATCTAGTGGTGGTCTTTGAGGCCCAATCTTTCCTTAAGAGCAAAGTATTGGCATTCGTAAAAAGTGTCCTTGGTCTTGTTGCAAAACGACGACCCCTTGTCCAAACATTTGTAGTATTCAATCAAGTGGGCAGCGCACTTGTCTCTGTTGACGAAAGGAACTTTGTGGAGATCCAAGTCTTCTTCGGAGGCTAAAAGGTTAGTTAGGATAAGGTATGGGTTCAGACAATGCAATAGCAATGTCTAGGAACCGGGGATGACGGAGTTACGTACGGATGGCGGGGTATTGGTAAGCCATGGTGGTGAAAAGTGTGCGAGTGAAATCACAAAGAACGAACGAGTGAGCGAGTGGTGGTGAGGATTCGATGGAATGAATGAGAGAGGGGAAGAAAGAGGCGAAGTGGGGGTGAAACAAGTAGTTGAGAAACGTGTGTTTGATGCTACGGTGTAGTTTGTAGGGCCACTGTTGGGTGGTGATGGTGTTTTCATTAGTTATATGCCGGATTAGATGGCCTATTCTTTTTCAGTATGATTGATATGGTCACTTTTACCTTTGGCTATAGATACTGTTCGTGCGGTTTTTACTTGTCGGTTCATACCGGTCGCTTCGTACTGGCCAACCCCATTTCTGTATCGGAATCGTTATTAGTTATTGACGATTCACCATGACGCCAACTTGATACCTCAATTTTATCATTATTATCTCTATGATTGATCTTCATCACCGCTTCACGATTGACATTGCTCATGCATTTCGATGTCTATTGAGTAATCTGAAGAATCTACCCATGAGATGAATATATGAGATGGTTACTTAGATGGATAAGGGGCTAGCAAAGTGGCCACCAAAGGTGGCAATGGACACAAACACTCACAAAGATCCCAAATCACCAACGCAAACGATATTGTACCACACGAGCATCCTCGCGCAAATGTCACCATTAGGATATTTCCACCGACGATCGCAACCAAAGCTTAAACCATTGCTTAAACCAAATAAACCGTTTAAAAAGTCAATCTAAATACTGAACACATCAATACCTTGACCAGGGGCAACCACAATAGCCCAGTTTGTGTAATTATCAACACGGTTTCTCATTTTCTTCTCCTGCTACCAATTTTCTCAAACTTAAAATATTTTATTGCTCATTGTAAAGATCCAGCCATGGCTACAGGAGGTTGATCCTGATAACATGTCTGTTTACCCCTTCTACATTATTTCCGCCCTGCTAAGGTAGCCCCCGTCGACCAATCACCACTAAAATCCAAAAACAGACTGGGCAGTCTCCCACCATGCGGAAAAAAGTCCCATTGTAGTGTCCATTCTTCGACGTATTTGCGTCACCAATTTCATCCTGTCAATCGGTTCGAATCGGGCCGCTGAGGCGAGGCGGTGGCAATAAATGGCAGCAGCAACGGAATTAATTAGAAAACAATCGCATGCTGATAACGGCGTGAAGGTGTAGCCGACGGTTTATCCGGAGCCAGCGGCGGATTATCATTCCTCCATGACAAGCTACTACTTCTACAATTACCCATTGCCGTTGCCGTGGGTGGCCCCGGTACCCGACTTTGCGCAATCGCCTTATCATCTCATCATATTCCTCTACTATCTCATTTAGTGATCGATTTTGATCAAACCTGGCCACTGTCTGGGACAAGGTTAGCTCGTGCCTAAATATCCCGCACCCGATACAGACATTAGTCAAAAGATAGTAAATCGGCCACGTGGGGCCACAGTGAGCACCCAACCACACACAACGCCAGCCAACTCACCGTTGAACGTCTTCTCCCCTCTTCATCGTTCTAAACATATGGAATTTCAACCTTATTAGCCGTCGATCGGTATTTCGTGTTTGTAAACTTAAAAGTTTATCAAATGTCGTTAAAATATAGCCGCCTTGGGGACATCTCCCATCTCGCATGATCTTGGGTCTTCTTCACCCACCATATCCGGGGCCGACTATACTACTATGATATCACTAATAATTGGGGACTGACAGCATGGATGGAAGGATGGCAATGCACAGAAGTGGAGACGCTGCAGTCGATTTCGGCAAATCGAGGCGACAGAGTGGGCGATGTCGTCATCGCCGATCCACAGATCAAGGTAATAAACCACATGAAACTGAATTACTGTGGCTTTTTTTCATCATCGTGCCGATTAGGCCCGAAGAATCTAAGCATTTTTTGAGCCCCGTGCACAAAACCAGGGAAAGCATATTTTTGAATATTTTTTCCGGAGGTGTTAACGCACAAATATTATTTTCGTGTAAGTGGGAATATTATTTGCTGACCTTGAGGCTACCAAAAATAATTTATTAACGGCACACGGAAATGAACAAACTCTATATAAAGACATGCCGCCCCCACCATCAGCCTATCGATTATCTTCATATGGCAGACACAAGAATAAAACTTCCACTGATTAAGGAATTAACCCAGCATGCGTTGCCGGAACAAAAGCCTACCACTTCGCCTTCTCCGCAAACGTCGCTGCCCACTCAGTTGCCCCGGTTGCTGCTGATTCGTTACACTCCCAATTACATCCACAACAAGCCCACCATTCTCATGCTGCCCGAACAGCGGGAACAAGGCCCCGCTCAGGCGATGTCGCCGTCGCCGCAGGCGTTTGGATACCATCCTCAAGAACAGGTGCTGTATCCGATGTACTCGGCTCCCATCTACTACCATCCTGTCTACTACCACCACGGGGTGGCGGGATCGCAAATGCTGCCTCATCAGCAGCCTCCCCAATATGCTGTGCCCGAGGTGATTAACCGTCCCACTAACAAATGCCACCGGTGTGGTACTACTGAGACTCCCGAATGGCGACGGGGTCCCAATGGTGTACGGACGCTTTGCAATGCCTGTGGGTTGTTTCATGCCAAGTTGGTCAAGCGGAAAGGGGCTGCTCTTGCTGCTGAGGAGGTGCTTAATAACAAGGTGACCAAGGGGAAGAATGGAAGAAGAATCTCCATCAAGAAGCATATGTTGCTGGAGCTGGTGGCAGCTGCGGTGCATCCTATGCCTCCTCACCTTGCTCCCATGCCTATGGCACGGGCACCTCTTCCTCAAGGGCAACAAGGATACTATCCTTTTCCCATTCCCAACTAATGACTAATGTAATAATATAATGACCCTGACGATACCACTATTTGATATAAACGAAGCCACTGTAAGGGGGTGGTGAGAGATTTTAATATAGAATACAAGAATAGCATTGACAATGTGCACAATTTACTACAATACTAGAGGTGCTGGAGGAGAGGCGACCGATCCGATTTGTACGCGTCATTGAGAACGGTAATTACCACAAAACTGGTAGTTGCCAAGAACCGTTTGGTGAGAACACGAGAACAAATCTGAGAACGAGAGAAGAAAACAACAAAAGCGAGCAAAGCAAGCAAAAGCGAACAAAACAGGAAGTGAAAAACAAATCTTAACCAGCTGTCTACCTCTTAATATCAAAACGACTCATTATCGTATGATTTTTGTTACACGTAGCCGCACCTTCACAGGGCGCGGCGCGCTCTCCTAGTTCCCAAATAAAGCACCACACAATAAATCACTGCCATAGTGTAGAGAGATCGACATTGCATGTACGGCAAGTATGGTGTAAGGGTGGTGCACGTGGTGGAATAAAATGGTAGTTTCGATTGGGTGGCGTTTGTACGCGTCAGATACGAAACAAGGTGCTATTTTAATGCCATTTTCATCTACTGTTATTAGTCATCACCTATAGTAATTTTTTTCATAACTAGTAAAAAGGGCAATTACTTAAGCTCCCTAGTCATTACCGCCTCTACCCCCGCCAACACATCATCAAACGTACCAAACGTAGGCAACGCAACAGCACTATCGCGGAACTTGTCCTGATACACGCCCGTCCGCACCAAAATACTCTCCCACCCGTAACCATTGGCACCAGCAATGTCCAGCGCCGGATTGTCACCAACCATATACACCCTCGATACCTCGCCGCCGACATTGGCCACCTGATTTCGCAAAACTTTCTCGGCAAACTCGTACTGAACTTTAAACGGCTTTCCCAAAATGGTACTGGTCAAATCCACGCCATTGATCTCCTTCCACACCCGCTCCACACACATCCGTAGCATGCCCTGGCCAAACCGGGGAATCGGGTAGTCGTTGGCCCACACAAAGTCGTTATTGGAAAACACAATCGGCACCAGCGGCTTGGCCAACGGCGAGTCTCGAAAGGTGCCAATCAACCCGTTCTTGGAATTAAGAATGTCCTGGACCACCTGCATGTCAGTGTTCATATCTCGGGGGTCGTTGAATACCATCACCGCAGATACGGGCCGATCTATGGTATCACTAATGTCTCTAGACCATGCCTGGACATTGTGAGGCAGATACAAGTGATGCGGCAGCACCAGGGGGTTCCATTTCACAAGATCTACCGGCATGATCACATCCTGGAACCCGTAGGACTCGGCGCACTCCCGGGCGCTGTCGCCGTGGCCGCCGACTACAAGTACCCGTTTCGCCTTGTCAAAACCCATCGAGGCAATGGGAGTGTGCGATTGCACCAATTGGTCTACCCGGAGCGGCACCCCCAACTCTTCTGCCACCATGTTCATTCGCTTGGCCTCGGTCATCCCGCCGCCGTTGGTCATGAGAATGAACGGCACCTTGTTGGCCTGGAGAAGGCGGAGAGCGGACGCGGCGTTGGGGATGGCTTTTCTTCCCCTCAATAGAACGCCGTCAATGTCAAAGGCAAACGCAGGGAGTCTCATGTCACTACTACTGACGGTGCGGCTCGTGCGCCATTCGTTCGGACAGTTGACATAAAACCCCGACACTACAGATTTGAGCTATGCACGAACATCTACTGGTTGGCGCTTGCATTTCTTCTTTCGTCAACGGGCTATTTTCTTACAGATCGGATCGGTCACCGGTGGAGTTTGTTCTGCAAAAGTCATACCATGTCGTTTTATTGTTTGAATGTCGTTCTGTAAAAAAGGGGCATTTGGCTTAGTTGACGGATATTATTGGGCTTCTGTTTGAACGGTGTTCCGAGTGTTTCAGTAATGTGGGGTGAAGCGCGCTTATATAATAGATGGTGATGGGGATGGAGTGGATGAGGTTAGGTTGGTTAGCACATGGAGTAGATCTCGCTGGGAGAGATAAAAAAAACATCAGTGCTGCAATCGACAAAAAGTGCGTTTTCTGAGATGGGCCACCGGTACCGGGATGCCACTCCGGAATATCCCAATTGGGATACTCCGAAATCCATCCAATCCTCATCCTGCCATTGATAATCCACAACCATCCCCGCACACCCCCCGGTTATCGAAAAATCAATACCCACTCCACTTATCACCTCGCCACGTTTGTCTTTGGTAAATTTTTCACTAGTAAATGACTCATCGCGCTCCTTTTCACCGGACTTCCTTTGTCAGTCATTTCCGCACTTACCACCATGGCTACTCCTCAACCTGAACAATACGACGACACTCGTATCTTGGGCTACGACCCTCTTGTGCCTCCCGCTCTTCTCAAGCTGGAAATCAAGGCCACCAGACAATCGCTTGACACTGTGATCCGTGGCCGGGTGGAACTGGCGGCCATCCTTAATGGTACCGACGACAGAGCGCTAGTCATTGTTGGTCCTTGCTCGATCCACGACCCCAAGGCTGCTCACGAATACGCCGACCGTCTTAAGGAACTCTCGGACAAGCTCCAAGGCGACTTGCTTATTGTGATGAGAGCGTACCTTGAAAAGCCCAGAACCACCGTTGGCTGGAAGGGGTTGGTCAATGACCCTAATGTCGACAACACCCATGACATTAACAAGGGGTTGAGAATCTCCCGGCAATTGTACGCCGATTTGACCGCCAGGGGTCTCCCCATTGGTTCGGAAATGTTGGACACCATTTCCCCCCAATACTTTTCCGACTTTTTGTCGTTTGGTGCCATTGGTGCCAGAACCACCGAGCTGCAATTGCACCGGGAATTGGCCTCCGGGTTGTCGTTCCCCATTGGGTTCAAGAACGGTACTGACGGTGGGTTGAGAGTGGCTTTGGATGCCGTGCAAGCCCTGAGCAAGGGCCACCACTTTATGGGGGTCACCAACACCGGGATGGCTGCCATTACCACCACCAAGGGTAACGACAACTGTTTCATCATCCTCAGAGGGGGTAAGAGTGTCACTAACTACGGGCCCGACCTGGTGGCGGCGGCCAAGGCGGACATTTCCAAGCTGACTGACCCCTCCATCAAGTTGATGATTGACTGTTCTCACGACAACTCCAACAAGGACTACAAGAACCAACCCAAGGTGTTGTCGCTGGTGGCTGAACAAATTGCCGCTGGTGAAAAGTCGTTGATTGGGGTGATGATCGAATCGAACATTAATGAAGGCAAGCAAGGCATGCCTCCTCAAGGTGAAGGTAAGGAAGCATTGAAGTACGGGGTGTCGATCACTGATGGTTGTGTTAGCTGGGAAACCACTGTTGACATGTTGGAAGAATTGGCCGCTGCTGTGAGAGAAAGAAGAACTAAGCAATAGAGGTAAGTAAATAGCTTAATGTGAATAGCTAAATGTGAATAGGAACGATATGATAATTTCGAGTGGAATTCCAACTTTTGGTTGTATTAATGTAGATGTGTTTATGCTGATGATTGGAGGATTTATTAGTACTTTTGGTCTTGCTTTCGACTAGATATCGACAACAGTGAGAAACTGAAAACCAACTATGCTGGAGGTATAAAAGATAAACAGCCCAGAACAAAAAACGTTATAACCACTAACAGACTATATGTTTTCAATTTTTCTGATACTTCATGTCATTTTCTAAATTTATACTGGTTGAATTTGTAAACTACTCAAAAACAATAGAAAAAAATTACTAAGATGAAAAAAAAGGAGCTCTTTCAATGTAAAAATCTCCCAAATATTCATCCAGAGTTACCCGTAGGGTCTACAAAAATTTTCCACCTCAATATTGGGATTTTAGCGATAATCAATTCATATCAGGCGGAGAAAAATTTTGCACAACATCTATCAGTTTTCAATGTTTTAAAAACGCCACAATAAAGCTATTCCTGAGATTTGAAATCATTCACTCCTTCAACGGTTGAGATATTATGAAATTCAACAACACAAAAACAACCAACCCAAACAAAAATAGTCGAAAACATCCGCCCTCCCAAATAACCCCATCAAAATAACCATAATTTCTTAAATGGACACATATACTCATGATTGTTTATTATATACAGCCAGACTTCCAATCTGCCTCATTCTAATCGTTTCTATTCCAACCAATCCTACAGATACCTTCCACATCATCCCCACAATCCCCATCATCACCCCACAAACCCCTTTCATAAAGGACACCACATTCATACCCACATCATAACAACGCCAATACGCCTGGGTAACAAAGTCCACCAACACAAACAATTTCAACCATATTCTCATGCAAAAATAGTAAACACTAACAACAAAGGTAACAGAAATCGATTCCCCCCGATTAAAACCCCCGTTATTAGCCTTGGATTGTCATAATTGACACCACGGCAACACCTCTCTCACCCGTTCCCTTTCTCCCCGAGCCATTCTCACAAACGCCTCAACCAATTTAGGATTACTCTTTTCGTAGGGAACAACCCTTCCAAATGGGTTACGCTGGCGCTTCTTTTCCGCCAACTCGCCACCCACCCCATACCAATCTTTTGTAAATGGTACCACGGCATACTTTTCTTCGCTAGCAGCCAAATCGTCAAAATATTCCTCGTAGTCACCGTCAGGTTTGGGCAGGTTGCCTAAATAAGTAACGACTCCAGGAAACGCTAACGCCTGTTTCAAATGTAACTTTTCAAATCTCTCCCGTTTAAACTCAAAGCCAACAATGGTAATTTTGGACGGATATCTCCCCATCATTTCATAAAATCGGCAAAGGGAAAAGAATACGTTTTCAAACAGATCTCTAGCGTATTCTTCCACACTCACCCGGTCAAACACGGCGGCATTTTCAGCCAAACGGCGACCAAGGTTATAGTACAGCGACAGTTCACTTACCTGACCGCATTCGGCTTTTGTTTGGCCTCCGGAAATCACCAATACCGAGGAGGGATCGGCTTCTGTTAGTTTGAGTGCTTGAGTAATGTGATCAACAAAGCACTCGTGATCGTGGCCTTTGATTTGAAAAGGGGCTAAAGTCCAAGACAAAGCCAGCTGGCCATTATCGTTATCGTCTTTTGGAGTCCAAATGGAATGGCATGGAAGGACAATAAGATGGTTAATCATGTCACCGGTTGTGCGCACACGCGAGTGATAACAAGTTGTAACCAAAAATAATCATTTACTATTATTATGAAAACAAGACATAGCAACAACTAAGATTGAGCCCAAGCTGGTATAATTATCGATAACTAGTTCTAACTAAGCCTTCACAAAAACTATTCATAACAAAAGTGCAACAATACTAATCTAACCAACCGGGATTACAACCAGTACATTCTATTTTAATCTAACAAATATTTGTGCATATACTCATAACATCCCACCAACGCTTTCCAATGACAAAAGGCACCCACCACCACCATCACATGGAAGATTTGGTGAGAATGGCCCCAGATATCAAACCGGCCTCGTTTAGGTGAAGTTTCCAACATTTCCTCCGTCTCATCGATATGAGTGAATCGCTCAGGAATCCGACCAGCGTAAAGCAATGCCCCCGAGATGTACGAAACCCCTTCTAAAACCAACCACTTTATCAGAGACCGTTCCCACGCCACCAGGGCCCCGTACCACCTCACCCCCATCACCACCGGTAACACGCCAGAAAGTCCAAACAAAATAAACATAAACAGCCGGAAAGGACGGTAGGTGGGGGTGGCAAATTGGGGGTGGAGGGTCAACACGGTACACATACCGCCAAATATCAAAAATATCGCATCAAACACATACTTTGCCGTTTCATCAACGTAGGCAAAATTGACTATCAGAATCAACAGACAGGTGATGAGAATGACAATGCCAAAATAGTCCAATTGGTTACCAAACCGCTGGACCTTCTGCGAGTGGGCTTTCAAACAGTGGAACACCAGCGACATTGATAAACAACCCCAGCAGGCAGCACCAAACAAGAGAAAATTGGCGTTTTCCCACCACCCCTGATCGTTGGCATAGCGAACAATTCCCCACTTGAGATACGCGGCCACAGCCAAGAATGCCAACAGCCCGGGGATAAGATGCGAGTAGATATTGCCTGTTTCATTATGGATATGGAACAACAGGTTGAAGCACCCGGTAAACAGGTTTAGTTGGGGTAGGTACCCCAGACGGATGTAATGGTTATCTTGTTGCCAAGGGAGGAGCTGGTGGAAATAGACATGACTTGATTTTGTCGGGGCGGTGATTTTTGTGGTTACCACTGCTTCCGTTGCCACTGGTATGGCGTCAACTTGTTTTCTGTTTCGAATAGCCATGTCTACCGTGCGAGTAGACGACTGCGAGTGTTTTATACGAAGGGTGGTTTTTTTGAATTGTTGGGAAAGTGAATTATCGTAGAGGGTATTTCGTTGGCCAAAAATCCGTGCATCAAATATCCTCGGTCAACACGCATGATAAATACCCAACAACCAACTCAACAGGACAAGATTTGTGGGAACATACTCCTAACGATAAGAAAACTCCTCACGATAAGATACCCATTACGATAAGAAACTTCATTCTATTGGAAAAGTTACTGTCTAAATAGCATCTTTTACGATACTTCAAGTATTAAAATAACCACCGATTACACGTTTCCATAACAACTCCTAACTATGAAAACTTTCCTATTATGAAAAAATTCTAGCTAAATTTCAATGGAAAAATAATCACCTTTACTTGAATGCTTCTATTTACAACAATATCTCTCTCTAATAACCCCCCACCACCTCAAATCTCCACTTAATAACGATTTATACTCTTTATACATCTCCTAACTCTTGACGAATGACGGTTCAATCCCCAGACAAATCTCCAGATACTGCTTCACCTTTTCTCCAATATCGATCAGATCAGCGGCATTTCTCCGCAACTTCTTACTAAATAATGCCCCCGTGAAAAACAACCGCCAATGGTCATCCGGACACAACGAACCACAGCACCGTTCAAAGTACCATTTATTCACGGGATTATCCTGTCTCAGCCGCCACAACAACTCATCGGGATGCGATTGGACAATGATCTTAAAGATAATGTCCGCCAACCCCGGAAGCCCTTGATTCCGCCGGGCAATGGCAAACTTGTCAAGATATGCCACTGGCTTACCCCCCGGCGACGACTCCCATGTGATTATGGCGACGCCATCATAGTCGCCAACAATCGCCAACGTCGCCATTTTTGAATCAATACGATTGAGGTACGTTTCGCTATCCAACTTTTTCCCAAACGAATCTTCAAGCAACGCCACCAACTTTTTCTTGTCCACCATGCCCTTGTCGAAGAGTTCATGGAGAGTAAACTCCCGTCCAAGCACGGTGGCGTCCCAGATCTCCACCGGCACGCCCCGTTTGAGAATGCTGGTGGAGATTTCCGGCGTCCGCAACGAGTTGGGAGGGAGAGACAGAGAAATGACCGCCCGATCGGTGAGGACGTTATAAATCACCGGGTTCATGGTGTCGTCATTGACGGCCACCACCTTGGGGGTGGTGATTATGCCGGTGGTATCGCCATTTCCCGCCTTTAACAACTTGTTCATTGCCTCCAAGTTGGCCAAGTGAATATCCCGCTTTTTGGGCGACAAGTGGCCAATGTGGAGCTCCAGGGAAATCTCGGCGAGCTCCTGGGTCAAGTTGATAAATACGTGACTGGTCTGGTTCCGCTCAATACTGGGGATGCCGCCATTTTCATCTACAAACACCACCTTTTCCACCAGCACCTCGGAGCGCTTTCCCAATAGGGAAATCATCGAGTGCATCACCTCCACCGCCGGCTCAATCTGTAGTTGGCACTTGCTCCGATTGTAGAAAATCGGCTGGATGATGGGGACCACGTTTTGACACAACGGCACCAACAATTGCGTCATCGACTCGTCGTCGGGACACAGCATCACCCGGCAATTGACGTTGTGCTCGGCTATTTTATTCACTAGCTTAGTGGACTGGTTGATGATATATTGTTGGTTGTGTTTAAATAGCTTTTTCCGGTTCAAGTGGTCGAAATCAAGCACCACCACCGGCAGCACTCCAAACTGTTGGAGTCTGCGGAACGTCTCGCCGATCCCCTTCCAGAGATGTTCCGACACCTTCAGGTAGTTGATGCGGAATATTGCCACTCTCATGGGAATCTTTTTCACCACCTCGGTGATTTCGTTTGCGTTTTCGCCGTGGATGGCTCCAAACGGCTTTTTTGCACCCGAGAGAAACCGGTTAACGTAGACGTCTTGTTGCCAGTCTCTGGAGGTGTCATGATCGAGCCCATACCGGTATTTGTCTAGGTAATTGCGGGCTTCCCGTTTGGTGGTGGTCAGACGGAGGATCAGGAGAATGAGATTACGTTTGGCGTCGGTTTCCCGTTTATGGGTCTTGAGATTGGACACAAACTGGGAGGTGAGTGTCCGTATGTTTTTCATCGATGGAAGGGAGGGGAGCGTAGGGGGCGCGCCGTGGGGTGGTAGTAAGGTGGGCGACTGGTGCGAAAAACCAGATGATGGATCAAGTCTCCATGTCATCAGGGAAAACACGACGACGACGAAAGCACCAAAATGTCACCACTAAAAATAGCATACACGTTGGTGAAATGGGGTTAATTAAAAATTGTCCATACGGTTTCCTAATCGTAGTCGTCCTCCATTTCCATATCGCCATCCCCTTCTCCCGCCCGCTTAGTATTGTCCAATAACCTCAACTGATTCATCACATTCACCACAAACGGCCTCATTTCATTCACCTCCATCATCGACAACCCCGTCAACGTAAAATTAGACTCGTTCAACTCCCGCAACCCGTTATTGACCTTTAACAATCGAATCTCCCTCAAATCCTGTAAAACCTGTTTAATCGCCGTCACCGAGTCTCCCACATCATCGGGGGCTCTGGCCAAAATAATCTTGGAAATCTCCATCCAATTATCAGGGAGTTTCGAAGTAAACTGCTTGGGATTGGCCTTTTCATCGTCATAGGCATTCTTAAGATACTCATAATTAAGCCATTCCGGCGGTACGATCCGACACTTGTCCCTCAGCTTAAGCAAGAGTGCCAGCCAAAGGGGAATCTGGACGCGTCGGTTGGCGCGTAACGGAGGGAGATCATCTCCCACAAGACCTAGCTTTTTCATGGTGGCCTTGGGGATAATCGTCACTGGGTGGTTTTCGGCCAAAAACATGAGCTCTGATGGCACAAGGTTACCATGGAGGTGGGGTGGGAGCGACATGGCGTAGAGTGGTAATGAGACGCAACGCGGTGAACGAGATGATGGTGGTGGGTAACGCGAACTACATCGACAAATGATAACAGTGTGGAGAACACACCAAAACAATAACCATCGACTAAGTTTTGGTTTACTTGACAACCCTCCCCTTTTCCCTCCCCACACCTACCATCGTTCAATATCGACTAATCTCACGCAGTGTCCCCCAAGGAAGCTACAAACGACGGACGACATCCAGAGCAAGGTCTCGATCTAAGCAAAGATAAAAGTTAAAATCAGGTGACGCCATGGCGACATTGCAAACATACAGTGCTTATACAGTACCTACAGCCATAGATGCGAGCCGGTGTAATTGCAAAACCCCCCATTCTAATATTGACATTACAAAGAAAATATAGAGCCATTATACTTATCAATTTGCGAATCTCGATTAGTAATTATCAATAAGGTACGTGCTACACAATGACGGTACTATGTGCACCACGGCGCTATGAATGATAGTGACACAAAAACCATAAAATGGATACCCGCCTACGGAACGATATGTAGCCGGTGTGGCTCTATTGTTCAAAGAAAAGTGACATGACATATATAGTTTTATCTGAAATTGATAAATTCGTTTCCAGGCATGGGGAGCGACATTACGCATAATTGCCAGTGACCATTTTGGGGGATCATTACGATTGGTGCAGGCGACCCAACATCTGGCCCCCACAATAAGAACCTACATTTAACAACGGACAGCAAAGGGAATGCCAAAGCGACAATGTCTGTCATTCTCCACACTGGGTTATTTAAATAGTCTGTCTACTAACTACGGTTGCCGATCACTGGCTGCGTGGTAATCCCTGTCGAATAGAAACAAAGTCTCCCCCACGATGTCCCGGACAACACCATCCAATCAGGTGGCCCCAATGCAAGCAAAATAAAAGTGTCAAGCTTGTATAAAATATCGTTGTTGCATTACTTGTTCCAGCAACTTGGTGCTGGACGCGATTTCCGAAAATTGTTAGATTTTAGCCGGCGCACAGAAACGATCTTGGCACCTGTATATAGCCAGGGCGTAGTGACACAATCGACATTTACCGGATATCGATCGCCGATGGCGAAGATGGCGAAGATGGAGCGAGATCAAGCGAGATGGGATGGAAGTTTATGGTGGGCTGATGGGACCACGGGTGTACCTAGGGTCGGGGGTCAGCACCAACATGGTATAAATACTACCACCAAAAGAAAATGCGCACCTCAAGCCTCCTTGTTCCATGCACGGAGGCTTCTACGTGAGGAAGCCTGATTGGCCAGGGGGGGTACAAAAGTCTTGGTGCTGGAATCACTGATGATGATAGATAGTCATAGCCATCTCCAAGTGAGATCCCCCCTGGAGGAATAAGGTTTCGTGCTCGTGTATCGTGGGGTCATCATCTCCCCTACTGTAATCAGGGCTAGCTTGTGATTTTTGCCTGCAATGCAACTTTGGTCTAGAAGCAACATTCCACTTCGGGTCAGTTTCCCTAAACGTAGATATTTTCCGAACCGTGGTTCCACAACATATGCCTGTTCTACAGGGTACATGTTAACTCCGTAAAATAAATCTGGAAGACATTATCCGGTCGGTGATTATTGGTACCGCTTGAAAATATCTTGATAAACTGAATCTAAGTTTTACATGCTACATGTTAACTCCGCAAAATAAAAAATAAAGACATTTCCGATCGGATACTTTGACAACCTCATTAGAAAAGGTTTATAGTAACTATCATCCTAATGCAAACACATACAGCAGATGTAGACACAAAAGGAGCTCGGATCCTCCGGCATATCGTGCTTAGTTATTTTTCTCCCGATTTGGATCTGTATCAGATTTTCGTGGCTATTTTTACTTTTCTTGAGCACAATGACGATTTAGTGGGGGGTTGTCACCAAATCTCAGATGAGCGATTATGTAACATCGAGTGATTGTTAACCTAGTCGGACTAGCAGTTTGCTGATATTGCTGGGTAAACCCGATTCATTAAGGTTAATTACGCCTTCTTGCTGAACAATTGTTTTAGTCTGATACCCGTCCTTCCAGGGCATGTTCCGAGATTAGCACTCGGCCAAATTAGGATAGATTTCCGATCTCATGCGTGTAGTAATGCAAAGGGGCACATGATGCCAAATGTTTGGCACCATGCGACATTTGAATTTTATCTCGGTTTGGGGGCTTTGGTAAGGGATTATGTGTGCCAACAAAAGCCCATTCCAACGTCGTCAACTAGTGGGTTGGCATATTAAGCCGCCGTTGCTTTTGCCAAGAGGTGCTCATCCCGTGGTAGGAGAAACCATTGGTTGTTTTATATTCCTCCATAAAGTCGTAGACTATTGTTATTAAGCCGTTCTTACCAGTCATTTTAGGCGATAACCGATTAGTTTCATCATATTTTTTTCGCGGCCTTGGCCTATGATGTCATTGTTTTTCCCCCGTCTCTCAGAATCACCGATGATCGTTGATGAAAAATGGTATATATTTGTTCAGACACGACCTTTATCAACTTTTAGCCATGTACACGACTATGTATGTGATGTCATGTGCTGCTTTTCGTAAGTTTGTCGGCGCGAAGAGCTGATCTCCGAAGGAACAGATTGCAGGTTCATGAGCATTCTTTAACTATTTTCTTACAGTTAAAAGATTGGATATTTTAACACTCTAAGTAAACACTCCAGAATCAGCCGGGCGGTAACAAAAGTAGCCTCTCGCTGTTGCCAGCAAATGCTGTCAATGAACATCGGATTGAAGTTAGGCGGCATACAGGAATAAAGTTGCCGCGTCACATGCTGCTGAAATACGGCACTAGAACCAGATTGATGTAGTGGCAGAACCATCCGATGAGATGGCACAATCCTATTTAAGAGCTGTCATATTTGACACCCTTGAAGATCCAAATACCAACATTAGTACAAATTCAAATTTGTCCGATAGATAACAATCGGAAAATATTGTACCAATAACCGGTATGACACAATCATGAATGCTACTGCTGTAACCATTATATCTCCTTCCTATTTAGGCTCCTCAGTAGTCACACGTGCTCTGCCTGATGCATAATAGGCGGCATAATAATCTTCTGTAACAAGCATCAAAAATGGGGCAGGCAAGATACATGTAGGTCGGATCGGACTGCGGACGATTTAGAATACTTGCCCCATTAGGCAACAAATGCGAAAAGCGACCGTAGACCCGGAAGAATGCATGGCGCAAATAATTGCTTAGCTGGAGTGATTGGTGGATGATCAACTTTTTCAAAGCCTACTGCAATCCAAATAATTGGGACTTTTTCCTATTGCATGCTGGTCGGCTTTAAATGAAGCCTTGTGTTGGGTCATTCATATCGCAGCCTCGCAGTTGTCTCCAAAGGCTGAGGGATCGGGTGGCTATCTCCTATCAACGATGACAAAATAATCACCTTGATAGAAATGCCCACCTGGTTTGAGTTTGTTTCAAGCTTTTCTTCTTCATCACTTCTCACCCGCAATTCACCCTTCACCATGCTGCGACGATTCGTTAGTCTCCACTCCCCATTCTCCTGCCACCTACAACAACCTCCGTCAATCAAACCGCTACCACGTATATTCCACCGTTACGTACATAACCCCAACTTTCGCCTTCACCAGTCGTCATCGGTGCTCCAGTGTACCATTTTTAATTCACGTGGGGACCTCATCCTCCACAATAAAGATGTCGAGCGAATGGAATTTATGAAGCGATACAATTTGGCGGTTCGGGACTTTCGAAAAATCAACCGGCCATCGCTTGTTCCCGAACTCACCACCCGGGGGCCGTGTATTCTTATCAATATTCTTAATATCCGGGCGCTCATCAAATCAAATGTGGTGGTAGTTTTTGATCACAACACGGGGGGCAGCGCCCGTCTCAATAACAAGCTGCTTATCCAACTGGATTTCTACCAGGAAATATCCACCCGCCTCCATGACAATGTCCACGGCGAGCTTCCCTACGAACTAAGGGCGCTCGAAGCGATTCTTATTCATGTGATGCAAAAGCTAACTACAGAATTGAAGATGCACGAAACGGTGCTTGTCAATATCACCAAGCAATTGGAAGAGCTGATTGATCGGGTCAACCTAAAAGCGTTACTTAAGGAGCTGAAGCTAATCACCCAATTCCGGCGAAAAGTGGGGTTGATTAGAGAGTTATTAGAGGACACTCTTGATTCCGATGACGATTTAAATGATCTTTACCTCACCCATCAAAGAACTGGTGCCGATCACACCGAAATCGAACTCCTATTGGAACATTATTTGCGTGCTGCTGATGAAATATACCAAAAGACAGAAACGTCAGTTAACCAGGTGCGAACTCAGGAAGAGATTATCAATGTCATTTTGGATTCCAACCGGAACGAGTTGATGATGTTGGGACTCAAGTATTCCACCGGGTTGTTACTGCTTGGTGGGGCGTTATGGATCGCTGCATTGTATGGGATGAATTTAGAAAATTTCATTGAAGAGCTGGATGGCGGATTTGGGGCTGTGGTCACAGCCGCGGCAGTTGTCTTGATGGTGGCATTAGTAATGGGAGTTAAAAAGTTGCGACTTGTCGGTCGGTTGAAATTGGGGGAGAGGTTTCACCAGAGGTAGATTATATAAGGCTATACCTGGCACTGTTGACTAGCTCATGTTTTTAATCTATATCTTTTAATCTAGATTTGAAGTTAAGGTTGTCTTCTCAAGTTTAACCGACAGAATTACCAGCATATTCTCCGGCTATTTTCGACAATGCTGAAAACTGAGAGAAATTTATTATTTGAATTTATCGATGTCGTCCCCACTTGCCAGGTGATATGTACCCCAGCCTAATTTGTTGGAAATCCGTCATTATGAAATTCTTGCCTGCACGCAATCAAGAAATACATCACACGCCTTAGCGCAATCATCTTCATGGTGACGAAATCTTCATACGTGAAAACACTTTAAACAATTAATACTTTAAAAATATAGATCACGTTTAACCTAGTGCATTATACCTATGAGGTGGTTTATTTGGCACGTTTGAGATTGCGACTTCTTTTCATCTGCACAATTGGGCGGGGGAAACTAAACTAGCTGTTTGAGAGGGCACGATTCATATTGGCATAATTGCGTGTGCCCAAAACTACTTTATGTTCTGAGGTGCCTCGATTTCAATACGAACATTGAACGAAGTTGATAGACAGGTGAATGTAAAACGAGTAATTACAGGTTGAACCACGTAATACCATCGTATTGGTGATGTTATCAAGCACGCCACCGCGGAGATACCGCAACTAGCATATGGAATGCAAGCTTAAAACTCCCCCAATTAGTAAGAGTTGCCTGGGCATTTGATTTCGCTTCGGACACTTTATATCTACGGTTGAAACTTTTGTTTAGCAAGTGGCAACTCCCTCAACACCACCAGAAACAAGAACCATGGTAACCACAAGGTACCCGGGAATGTGAAGCTGTTATTTTGTTTCCATTCTCGATGATTTGTCACTGTTGACTTGTCTGACGACTGGCTTTATCAATCCTGTTGCCTAGTGGATATTACACAAATGACTATTTCAATACCCACCATAGTCTTCATATCGTCCCTGAATAACTCCCATTCACTTGCTAGTTTATTTAATTGTTTCAACATTTTCCTGTTGTCCGTCGAGCTTGCCACATTTAGCCTTTACCTAATATTTATGGTCCACAATGCCGTTCACCCAGTTTCATTTCTGTCAATCTGACTATTTTTTATTTTCCCTTTATTGGCCGTTTTCTCCTATATCTCCATTACCCTCTTGACAGACCACACTGCTGCTTACACCAAGTGTTACTCATGAATTTCACAGCCGTGATACACCGAAGAGGCAAGTTGTTTCTGTTACCATTTTCCAGAAATCGATAGCATGAACGCAATCACCATGTTTGCAAAATAAACGAACAACCTAATAAAGATTGACAATTGTAAGTTACATGTCAAGCACTATCTGTACTCAAAATTTCAGATGTCTACAATAGTCACACACAAGCTAGCGATCAGTATTCTGAAAGGTTGTGGCTAGTGAACAGTGCGCGGCTGTCCAACCTCATTGTGCAGGATTATTCAACATAACACAACAATGACACCAACTCTTTGAGCGGGTGATATTATACAGAAGGTGCTCTAAAAGGTTGGTATTATGCATTGCCCGTTGGCATTGATTTAATTTATTCTGCCTCTGCAATCACCACCATTACCCCTGCTTACAAATCAAGTTGAATTTTCCGATATGGTTGTTCCTACACAGTTGACATAACAACAATCTTTATTAATCATGAACAATATGTTTATAATATCGGGCCGTATGTCCCGGGAGCATAGGTACGCCCATGACAGTGACACGTCCGGCCATAATACCATGCGGCGTCTATGCAGCATCTCAAATTTCATGTCAAAGCACAGAATTTCTCGTCTCCTCTCACGGGTCCTCTATTTAAGTTTCAGTCAACAGCAAACGGCTGCTGTGGGCATGCTTCAACCATGCATTGCTTGGAAATGTACATGATGGCTTTCTTGGCGGAGGAGGAATGAGAAACAATCGGGGACACTTTTTGACATCTACCGCGGCTCGTATAATAACTTTGATTACCCTGTCAGCTTTATTGCTGATAACACGCCAATAGGGTTTACTATTTTTCCGGATACTCAACAATTGGAGTTGAAAACCTCCGTACACTTTCCACATGAGGCATTTACGTATGGTGGTTAACCAATTATAAGATTTGCGGCACAAGATATTTATTTTATTAACCCGGTCTGTTTGTCACTAAAACAGAAGTTAATATGCTCAAGATCGGCTTGATTACCCTGATCAATTGGAATAATTTTGCGTGGCATCCATCGTTCCACCCGGAGATATATCTTGCGCATAAAATCTGCACCTGTCATCGCCATCTGATCGGGTAATCGATGGCGAGAAAATTTCTACAGGATTATATTGGGGAGCAGTACATTACACAATATTAGGATTATGTTTAACCATTTGTGGTACCGACATATACGACAGTCACAGTTAGGAAAATAACCAACGTTAGCTCCCTCGTCTGTGAATGCAATGAAGCGCTGGGCATTGTAAGCGAATTCACATGCGATGGTACGATCCTCCAACGGTTTATCATTATCAATTGTTAGCAAACTCCCCTAATTCAAACTATATTTAACGAAATATTTTTTCTCTCGAGATGAACACTTAAGATTATCGAACCCACCCCCATTTCAAACGCATTGCCATGTATCGACATTGTCGCTTTTCAGTAATCGATTATTTTACCCCCGTGCCGTACCGTTGACGGCGATGTAGTTTTTCCGGAAATTTTGCCGTTGACGGGTTACATAACCACAGTACATTAACATGAAATCGGAGGGGCAACGAGGGGAACAACGGCAACGGCTAAATTGACTAACGTCGTCTATAATCTATATACATCTGAATTTTAGTATCTATACTTCCTTCCCCGTTAATGGTGGCACTACTTGGTTCTGGTCAACACCGAGTTCGTCAAAAACTCCAATGCCGACCGAGCGTCACTTTCCGGCAACACCCGCAAATTCTCCAATGCCCGGTGGCAGTAGGCCTCCGCCATTTCCCGGGTTTGTTCCAACCCTTGGCAGTCGGTGACCGCTTGTCTGGCCGCCTCAACATCACCAGGTTCACTGAACTTTCTGGCGATCATTTCCCCGAGCTCGGGCCGTTGCTTCCAAGCAAACAAGATGGGGGCAGTAGCTAAGCCTAGTTTAAGATCGGCCTGGGACGGCTTGCCAATGGCAGCGTCGCTCAGGGTGTAGTCCAACATGTCGTCGACAATTTGGAAGCACAAGCCGAGGTTTCTCCCAAACTGGTAGCACTGTTCGATGATGGGATCGTGGGATCCCAGCAATACCGCCGCCGCCCGACTCAGCTTCAGCATAAGCAGGGCGGTTTTGAGGTAGGTCTTGTGGAGGTAGTATTCAAATGCGGCGTTGACATTGGTGGCATGGTCAATTTCCACCGAGTATTCGTGGGTTTTGGTGGGGACCTTACCGGTAGGTGACGGAATCACCTTGGACTCGCCGTCGTTGTTGATTCGGTCCTGGTCAGGGCTCATCACCGTGTTCTTTAATTGCATGAATTCCCCTTCCACCAAATTGGCAATGGTGGTGGACAACAACTCAATCACCTCCGGATTACGTAACCGGGCGATCGCCACCGACGCTCTTCCGAGAAGAAAGTCACCCGCGAGCACCGCCATCTTATTAGTAAAGGCAATGTTACCCGAGGGCCGGCCCCGGCGGGCATCGGCCAAATCGATGACATCGTCGTGTAACAACGAGGCGGTGTGGATCATTTCTACAATTTCCGCCAATCTCCGTTGCTTGGGGAGAATCCCGTTGCTGGCATCGAACTCGGGAAGTCGGTCCATGGGTTTTGAGAGCGGGTCCAAAATCACCTTGGGGTTAATTCCGTGTAATACTGCCAACGGGGAAATTGAATCGTCAACGGACTTTCCCGCAAGCGATGTTTTGGTGGGGGTGCCGTCGAAATGTTTCTGGTCCACCACATCCTGATTATCAATAGCAATCCGGTCTCTTTCGGATACGGGAATCTTCCCAAGTGCCCGCAGCAATAACAATACAATCAATGGCCGAACATTCTTGCCTTCGGCTTCAAAGTAATACAGCAGCACCCTGTTGAGAGTAGGATGGCCCAGCCCAATCAACTGGGCAATCAGCTTTGCCAAATTCAGCATTTCATTAGACACAATCAGAAAGGGGTCGGAAAACCGGGCGGTGGAAGGCTGAACGAGCTTCTCCGCCGTTTCCACTGCAGTCTTGAATGTCAGTTGCTGCACCAGGCGGGCAACGGTGCTTTGCTGGCGAAGAAGTCGAAGCATTCGCATGGTGATGAGGATGCGAGTGGACGAACGAATAGGACGTAAGGCGAGCGAGCGACTATGGAGATGTCGATCCGTTCAACGGGAGTAGGAAGCGGGTATGCGTTTTAGATGGTGACGATTTTGAAAAATGAAAATTTCACGTTCGGTTGCTGCTGTGATCTTTCTGCTGGTTGTAGATTGCTGCAATGATGTTTGTCATTTTTGTCAACAAATTCGTCAGAGAATGGGTGTAAATGAGGACAGGAGATTTGGAAAGTCAATTTGGATGGTTATTTTACAGTCTTGGGAGTTTAACTTGGGGTGGTCTTTCTCTAGTATTATTGATGATTGCCCGATAAAAGGGGTAAGGTTTAAATATAGCACAGACAAAAACTCAACCAATTGGACAGACGGTGATAGATTTGATGCCGTTGATGTAATCATATAATATCTGAGCCACCTATAATTTCCCAACCAAGTATATTATCTGGTATAATATCTGGACGATGTGTCCAGTACACCATATTAAAATTCCAAGGAAAATAAAGTGTAGGAACACAAAAATGGCGATAAGTGATAGTGGTGAACCGTGGATCTTTCCCTATCTCTGAATCCTTTTACACATCTCCTTAAAATACTACCCTTCATCTACCACTAAATCTAAGATTTACAATGAAATCCAGACTTTCGGCCACACTTATCAGCCAAACATAGATTGATAATTGGATCAAAAATAGCCCAGTTAGAAAAGTTTACGGCTTTGTGGATCGTGGCTTTAAATGCAACTGGCAGTACTTCCAGCTTTGTTGTTGTGACACGGGTACACGCACTTCAAAAATGCTGCCCTCTGCCCAACAGCTAATAATGACACAGACAACTAATGCTTACTTACCAAATCAGATATTTTCCTGTGCGAACAATTTGAATTGGAACGAAACAGTGGCTTGATAAATACCAAAGAACAAACCAATATCTTACTAGTGGGCATCACTTACCAAGCATCCAACCCTCCAACAGTTTCTACCGGTGTTAATCAGACAATACGACATCTCTATCAAAACTGACAATAGCATATAGCCGTCCCATTATAATATCACGGTGCGAAATAACACGGTGCGACATCCTCCGCTACCACAACACCTTAAGAAAATAAAGAAACCCATCATCAATGTCGTGAAGCCACAGGATTTACCTAGTTGCAACAATACGAGCTGGATTTATTAACGGACATGATAATGAAGATTATCAATACCTATTGTGACATTGTCTGCTGGAAGTCAAGGAATCAATGATAATTGGTGAAACAATTCTTAATGAGAGCCTCAATGGATGGTAACGTTATCAACCATCTACTCCGTCTATGCCGGTAGCTATCACAAATCTCCAACTAAGCTTACCCCGCGTGATCTTTGTGTCACCTCATTATTTCATCAGCACTGATATTGAGAAATCCAACATACACTAGGACAATCCCAATTCATGAAGATTACGGTGTCAAACAATAATGTTTGCGAAACAACTTCAATGGCCCACTCCAAATGGGAGCTTAAATGTAAATACTGTTTATCATCCTTCCCGACTATAAATGTCCTTCCCTTTCTTCCCCTCCTCTATTCTTTCCTTATATCCCCTTTCGCCTTTGCCTAGATAACAAAAATAGTAACTCCAAGTAGCTAGTAAATCTTACCACTATCTACTATCGATGGACCATGATCCATCCCTTCTTTCCTGGCTTGGTCTTGACCCCATACTAACATGGCATCTCATTTTTTCTCGCACCCCCCACTATGGAAAACGGCACCCCCTCATTTGATCCCCCCATTGGCAGCCCTCAGTCGCCAATTGAACAAAATGACGAAAATTCTACAATTGCCCCCGGTTCTCTAAAAAGTGCTGGCGATCTTGAAACAGTTCGCCGCGTGCGGTTCGCATTTGAAGATATTATCTATGGCGCCAATTTCCTGCCAGTAGAAAGTCTTCAACTTATCCAAAAGCATTGGTTTGAAAGTTCGAAACGGTGATTGGTATTCTTGCATAAACACCAGGGTCCACCAGGTATTTTTCATTGAAAATCGCCTGGTTATCTTTGTTGATATGAATTATTTCAAAAGGCACGTACGCCTTGCCAAAGGTTATCGTTTCCTAAATCCATCCTTGTGCATCCACTAATACATATACTATGGTCGTTCAACTACCCATTTGGGACCACTAGTTCTTACCCCAATGGTTGCAGATTGTCTGCACTCTGGCGGTTAAATAGTGGAAGTCCGTTCTGGTTTTCAGTTCCAGTTTCCAATGGATCAAGTGTTTATGGACCAGTTGGTTTTGGACCAGTTGCCACCTGGGGTGGCCAAAGACCAGGGTACCATCGATCACGATCTGGAGCTCATTGAGGGCCTGGTGCCCGACAGCCTGGTGCAAATTGATTATGGTACAAGTGATGGTGATGTCACCAAGTTTTTTTTACTTGAGCACCTTTTTGAATCCAATTGGGAACCTGTGGTGCCTCCTTCTCTTTCCCCCCCTTCCAAAGATGCTTCATTTGAGGTGTCGCTTGATGGATGGGTTTCAAAGTCCACTTGTTCCATGTTTGATTGGGAGTCCAATTATCGTTATTCCGTTGATGATATGCAAGTTCTGGAGTCTGTTGTCCAGTCAGTGGACCATTCACCCCAGTTGGGAACCAGGTCGGTGGAGTGTGGACATACAGGGTCGATATCGATGGAATATCCTTTGCAACTGGGATATGAATTGATAGAATATCCTCTACCTGTAGAGGCTATCCAAATGGCCGAGCCAATGGATTTGAAACCACGGTATGAATGTGTTGTTGAACTGGAACCTCCGCTGTTTCAGTCATCACTGTGGATTCGGGATGAATATTACTCTCAGTACCCCCAATGGGATGTTAGCTTTGACTATCTTGATGGAGGCCCGGGTACAATTATAAGCTGTCATCCAAATGGCCAAGAGTCTCCTCTTGTAGCCAATGGTAAGCTTGTGACCCTATCTCTTCTCCCGTTTGATCCAGAAAGGGTCTCCCGACAGGTGGCATCTACTACAGTGGTACAACAGTCTTTTCTCGACACCACTTCATTACTGGTATACCAAAAAGTCACCGAAATGGACAACAAAAAGGTGAAGCACCAATGGTCGCCCAAACTGTGGAATCTGGCATTCCAATTGATGAGGAACCCCATGGAAAATGAAAACAAGATGATGAGGGATCTCGAGCGCCAAATCACTTATCTAAAACGGAAAATGAAGTCGAAATTTATGGCGTCTGCCGAATACCTCTTTACCTGTTCTGAACTTGAAATGTTGCGCGAAAACCAACTATATGTCAAGAGAAAAATCGAAGAAGGAGAGGACCCTATTGCAATGGAAATGCTTGAACAAGAATTGAAGCTGCTGTGCTTTGGGTTTATGAGTATGCGTGTTCGAAAGGCGTGGTGTCGAAGACCCAATAAGATTGACAAAAGGAAGTGTAACAATCAGGTAACGTGTTTGGGTGGGGTTTGTGGGAGCAAGCGACAACGGTTGGGTTGAAAGCTAGATGTATATTAGAAGCTTACGCCATAAGCTTTCCATTTGTAGGCATGTTCAAATCAATATTATGCTACAATTACTAGTGGTATAGTAGTGTATCAAGTTTAGGCTTTTTCCTAGAATTCGGGGTGTGATCTCAAACAAAAATCATTCGGAATGAACTTTAAAACATAGTTAGACTATTCTTATTCCGCAGGACAAGGTCATATGAACATTGTTATGGGTAGACTGTAAAAAATTTATTTTACTTGATAATTTGTTTGCGAATCTCCAATTATCTACGACTCACTGATACTATTTTTGCTTTATAAACTGTATCATACCCCTTAACAAGAGACCAGAGACCAAAGATCTTGTCAGGGAAGATAATAGCGGACATACCCACCATTACCGTCGATTCAATTTTCTATTCATGCTATATACTGAAAGAATTATACTTCTTCACAAAAAGTCTAACCTCAGACTTCTTGCCAAGCAGTATTAGGGTGGGTAATCAATCACCTCGCCCAGATCCAAGAGACCCAAGTACTGGTTCGATACAATAATTGGTATCTTCCGGTTGCCTCCATCTATGTATTCGGCCTCAAGCTAACCTAACCTGGTTCGAATAATAGATCAACCTAATTCTATTCTGGATAAAGGGTGGTCAGTCCTAAAAACATTCGATGAAGTTGAATTTTCATCGCACCCAACTGATCACAAATCCCCAAGGTTACCAGCCTAAATGGAATAATGGACCAACCTCAGACTAAAGTGAATAAACGGTGGTAAGCCCCAATAACATCAATGGACGAAGTCAAAAAAGTAACCGCAATACTACAAACGAAGCAACGACAACAGCAGAACATCCCAAAGGTAGTTTCAAGCAACTTTTCTATTCAAGCACCAGTCATTATTTCAATCCCTCCACCACCCAAACTATATACCAACTATATACCAAACAAAATACTAAAATCAGGTGTAAATGGTTGAACATCAACCACCCGCCAACCCGGTCAAACCAAGCCCACCAAAACTTGACTCACCAACCGGAGAAGACTTCCAATTGTCAAAATAGAAAAACCAGCAAGGGTGGGAACATCATTATGAACGTAAACCTTATTGTCAAGAAGAAAATCGCACCTGCTGTAACATAAACCTGGGCCCTTATGATCGGATTAAAATGCTACAAAAAATTTAAAAACAAGGGAGGAGTGGGTATATCTATAAAATTATCTCGTCTAATTGGTGGCAATAATTAAGAACCGCTCGTCGAAATGGTGGCAAATCTGAAGGGTACCCGTTGGTACCCCCTGGCAATGGTCCTCTTAAATCTGAGGAGACGCATCGGTGATTATGGAAATTAGCATCAAGTAATATGGAACTATGATAGGTTCGGTAACTGCACAACTGTAAGCCATTGATCATCATTTCCAGAGATGTTCCAAATTCAAAGCCTACTGATTTACCGATTACTTGCAGGTCTTTACAACCAAATTTCCCTACAAGAAAATCAATATTACAAGTTGCGAAAAATCGTAAACAAATTCAAAGTCGAGGCTAAATTTCGATGCTCTCGGGAGTTTATTTTCCATCAAGAGTATTGTTGATCTGAATGGGGAAGTGAAGATTAAGGTGTAAATGTGAAGGGAATTATCCTGCACAATATCGTTTTATCAGCCGCGCAGTGTGATTGTTCTGCCACCCTTTCTATCCAGGAGTGGTGATCACTAGCTCGTGTGGTCACTGCTGTAGACTACCACTGGGAGTGCGATGAATATGATGCTAGGGTCCATCATTCAAGGTGCTGCAATGTCCCGTGGGGGAAATAGCCATGTTATCGCCCAAACTGCTCTGTTGGAAGGTTTTTTTTGTGCCTCTATCTTTTGACGTTATTGTCCCCTATATATGGTATATAATGAATGGGAGGCAACTTGCCTCTCATGAACACCCACTTTCACTTGGAGGGAAATACCCCAAAGGAAGAGATCAATCATTAGACGATATCCTCTTAGAGGTGGCACAAGGGCAATTATATAAACATTCTTCGACATGATTCAGCTGCTGCAAGCTGATCTCGAAGTGTTGACCTCGGTTGCGACCGACTATTCGATTGGGACTCCAAATATGATGTCAATGCGAGGGAATGCCGGTTGCTAGGGATACGAAAGTACGGCGGTGTTCCCGTTACCTGAATACGTACAATTTAGGTCCCCCAATATAACCTTCAGAGTCATTGGTTACGCTGGGGAATTGGGTGATTCGAGGCGGATGTATCCTGGCTCGGGATCACACGATAGCAGTAGACGTATCCAGCTTGCCTTGTCGGTGTACCACGGCAGCAAAATCTTCGCAAGGAATAGTCAGCGTGGACGGTGGTAAAACACCAGGATTGTGAACGTGAAAGTGGGGAAAAGGTGAAAAAAGGTGAAACAAAGAAACGAATAGGTAATGTGGATTGGAAAGTTAAATAGTAACAAAAAGTTAAACAAAGAAATGAAAGGGTGATGTGGATTGGGAAGTTCAAATGTGAAAAAGGTGAAACAAAAAAAGGAAGTAATGGCGTGTATGAGTGTTTGGGGTCATTTTACCCTTGGGTATAGTTTCTGAGCGACCTCTAACCACCCAGCCTTTACAGGCAACTTAGGGGTTTTTGAGCTAGCGTATCCCCAAACGCTCCCTACCTCCATTTTTGAGTACCCTTTAAAAGCCAGGTAATGAGCAGATTTGGGTACTTTCCAGTAGCTTCGTAGTTTAGATTATCAATTAAGCATTACAATAACCAATTTTTAGAACCCCAGCATTCATCTGCGTTGAACTGGAGCTTGGTTTGTTTGCACTTCTACCGAAATTAACAATCTTTTACCAAATTTTGGCCGGTGAAGTGATATATTTTATTCACTTGGTATAGAAAAAACTAGTATCTATTGTGTGATACTCTATTTTCCGTTTTACAGTTTCCACCACTGTCAAAAATTCTGTAGGTCACATGAAATCGGTCGAAATGGCCATTTTGATGAAAAAGCGTCTTGAGTAATGGGTCCCCTTTACCCAATGCCCCATATTTAAGATCCCCATAGTTAAGCTCGATTTGTGTTCTTGCACATAGTCATTTCAGATCAAAAATGTATGGCAAAATGTGAATTTAACAAAAAGACGATTTTTTCGCAATCGCTTAGGAAAATCAACATGGAATAGATATCGAGACGGAGCTCACGTAATGGATCTTGTTTTTTGTTGTGATTTTTGAAGGTTTTTCCGTTTTTTCTCTGTCAATACGTAAGGCAATATGAAATTTTTTTTGGCTCACAGACCTTTTTCTCTATCATCTTTTTCTAGTTAGCCTATTTCAAGCTCAATTCTTCAACTGGTTCTTAACTTATTCTACTTTCTACGTTCAGTTTGCATATAAAAAAAGTTCAAAAAATAAAAAGTTATCTTGGATTGATTTCGAATGCATTCAGAAGCGGTTCAATTGGGTTGAGAATGTGGCATCCATCTTTATTTTCTTTGATTTGTAGCTGTACGGAGTTTTTGCAATATCTCTACCAAAAGGTAGGTAAATCGTTTGTGGTTCTACTTGCACAGAGATCCAAATGAGCTGCATCTTATTGCACTATTTAAAGTTTGACAAGTAAGCTGAGTGCAGTGTTATTGACTAGTGAAATATGGTAACATCCGGCACAAAAACCACTTTGTACTGCATATTGATGGTTAGTTGCACCGTTTCTAAGGATGAAGGAAGAAGAAGCCCTCACCAGCAGTGTTGTCGCTTGTTTACATATCATCACTCTTGATGACACCAGAAAAATACCAATTATACCAAAAGCCACCAAGTAAACCCAATTGCCAAAGAAGTCAACCTTGTAACTCTTACTAATCTCAATGAATACCCCTTGAATTCACTGAACAATAAAACGGGGGGTCGAATGTTTCTAGACTGACGACAGAACCACCGCTACATTATAATAATTAATGATAAGTTATGAAATTTTGTAACAGAAAACGTCAGGACAAAATAGCTAGGGACTTAAAATCTTTTTTTAACCTTACACTGCTTCTTTTTCTTGATTCTGAAGGTTTCAACTAGGAATACTTTCTACGCTAGGAAACTTTCTACGATAAACTTGATAAATAAGCAATCATCTTTACTCCACAATTCCAACATTATCTGATAGAAGTCTTAACACCTTTCCAGAACCAGTAACCATTCACATTCATTCGTTCAGTAACACAAAAGACAAGAAACTTCAAACTCCTTATAAATATAGCTACCTTCGTCTTCTTGTTTACCACAATAATCACACTTACATTTAAACTAGTTTCCTATATTCACAAATCCAACGTTGCCGAATAAAACTTTAAATGATGCTAGATGTGGCTGATCAACTAACTGCATACAAACCCAACCAACATCACCAGCTCAATCTAATCCATTCTACCTATAACAATAGCCAATTCTCCTCCAATTCCATTCTCGCAAGCTTCCCTTTCCTTCTCTCGTCCCTCCTTCTCTCTTCCCTCATCCTCCCTTTTCTCTCCTCTTCCCTCCTCTTACCTCGGTTTCCCCCACTTTCGTTCCTCTCCATCGATTGAAAATTTCTTAATTTTCAACATGCGCGATAACGCCGGTCAGATACAATAGATATACCAGCCGTAAAATCGCCAAACACCAACCAAAACTCTTTACAATTACACCCAATCAACCCATCACCACCTTCTCCTCCCCCACACTCTCCTTTTCTACATTTCTTTTGTCACCTCCTCCATTGGATAATTCGCAATCTTCACTTCTCCATGAACTCTGAGTCAAACCCCATATTTCTGGCCTTTGGATAATTTCGCCCGCGCACGTGAAGAAAAAAAAGTTACGGGCCCGGAGCCACAATACCCAATGACATGACTCCAATTGTCAGCACCGAGCGAAAACGCCACCAAACCTACCACCCTTTTCTCTCATATATTCCTCCTAATCTCCCTGCTATTTTCACCGCCAGAAACTTCCATTTTCTTTCTTCCCCACGTAGAACACGCGGCATGAGCACTATTCACGTGACCTTACACCTTTCCTCTAATAAATAGTGAATCAGATCCAGTGTAACCTCCACATGACGGGTCGAGTTTTTGTCACCACCCCTTCGAAGGGAGTGCCCTCGAAATACGGGGACGGTACTACCCTTGTTGCCGCCAATGACCCCTACGCTATAATCGCCGACGTGGTGTCCCAACGGTCGGCCGAAGACGACGATTTTGTCACTGTCTACACCGATGGGCAAACGATCATTTCCCAGTTACCTTTATTGAGTGCTGCTGCCTTGCAATCGGCCAGAGTGGTGTCGCACGTTGAAGTTGGTGACTATGGCGCCGTGACCGCCTTGCGGGACTTGGGGGTTCCGGTTTTGGTGGGTAACGAGCTTGCTTCGTTGGCCTATAACTTGGCGGGCAAGTTGTCTACGCCGGTGTTTCACTTTTTTACCGAATTCTCAGGTCAATTCAAGTTTGATATTTTGTCGGATGTACAAGATTTGGAAGTCAATGACATTGCTTCCAAGTTGCTGGTGTCGCCTTTTAAAGCTGCCAATCTGGTGAAGCTGAAGCACGCGGTGGTTTTGCTTGGAGATGCGTCCCTGCTGGTGGTGGCTGCGGCCACCAAGGCCCCGGTGGCCCTTTACACGGTACAAATCTACCAGCCGTTCGACTTGGCGCTGTTGTTGCTGCAGATCCCCACCTCAGTGGAAACGCTTACTCTCGTCACCCAGTCGGATCTGTACTCCCCGCTTGTGCTTGACTTTTTCCAGAACTATAGCGAATACCAGGCGTTGAAGAACTTCACCCTGGTGGTGGCTGCGCTGTTTGGTCACCTGGTGGACTACCAGGCTGCTTTTGCTCAAATCGCCGAAAACGCTGGCCTCGGCTCTCCGAAGCAAAACCAAGTGTACGGAACTGCTGCCGCCACCGCTTCCACGGTGGTTTCCTCCCAAACCCAGCTGGAAATCAACTTGGAAGCTCCCTACGTCAAGTTGTTGCAACAAGTGGATGCTGAAAAGCCTCTCACCGTGCTCAACGAAGTGGGCACCGACCTGGTAAAGTCGCTGGCTCCTGAATACGGTTACGGCCGCTTTTTGGCTGCTGAAGACGGCCGGGCCCAATTGCAAGCCAAGGTATTAGCTGCGCTGTTTTCGGGCGAGTTGAAGGAGCTGTTGCTGGAATGGTTGGTCCAAGCCAAGCAAGGCGCTACTCTGGCGGAATTGGTTGAAAAGATTACCAAGTTGCTCCAAGCCGATAAGCTGGAAGCTGCCAAGGACATTCTCCAACTTGAACCGTACTTTACCGTTGGCCGCAACTGGCTCGTGGGCTCTGATGCCTGGGCGTTTGATCTTGGTCTGTCGGGTGTCCATTCCGTGATTTCGTCCGGCCAAAATATCAACATGTTGGTGATCGACTCTGAACCGTTTGCTGATAAGAAGCAGGACGGGTTCCGCAAAAAGGACATTGGGTTGTACGCCATGAACTACGGCAACGTATACGTTGCCTCGGTGGCGATCTACTCCTCTTACACCCAGGTGCTTCAGGCTCTTATTGAAGCCGAACGGTTCGATGGTCCTTCGGTGGTGGTGGCCTACCTTCCCTACAACTCCGGCACCGACTCCACTCTCCAGGTTCTCCAAGAAACCAAGAAAGCTGTCGATCTGGGCCACTGGCCGTTGTACCGTTACAACCCCACTCTTGGCGACGACCTCCAGTTCCAATTGGACTCGCTGAACTTGCGCCAACAATTGCAAAAGTTCTTGGACAGGGAAAACAAGTTGACGTTGCTCACCAAGCAAAACCCCCAATTGCTGAGAAACCTCACCACCACCGCCAACACCGACGGTGCTGCCAAGCAACAACAAATCGCCGACAGCTCTTACGCGGCGCTTTTGTCGGGGTTGTCCGGTCCTCCTATGACGGTGGCGTTTGCCTCTGACGGCGGTAATGCCGAAGCGTTGGCTAAGCGTGTTCACCGCCAAGGGGTGGCCAGAGGACTCAAGTCAGTTGTGTTGGCTATGGACGATCTTGCCGTGGAAGACTTGCCCGTTGAAACCAACGTTGTGTTTGTGATTTCCACCTCGGGTCAAGGGGAATTCCCCGTCAACGGGAAGCAATTCTGGGACCAACTCAAGCTGTCGGTGGACACCGACTTGGCGAACGTCAACTTTGCCGTGTTTGGTCTCGGGGACTCTGAGTACTGGCCGAGAAAGGAAGACAAGCACTACTACAACAAGCCGTCCAAGGATTTGGATGCCAAGCTTAGATTGTTTGGCGGTAACCCTTTGACCGACTTGGGTCTCGGGGACGACCAGGACGCCGATGGCTTTTCCACCGGCTTCAACGAGTGGTTACCCAAGTTGTGGACGGCTCTTGGTGTTGACAACGTTGACGGTGTGGAAGAACCGAAGCCTCTAACCAACGAAGACATGAAGGCGGCTTCGGACTTTTTGCGGGGTACGATTGCGGAAGGGTTGCAAGACCAATCAACCGGCGCCATTTCGGCCACCGACCAGCAAATGACCAAGTTCCACGGGATCTACATGCAAGACGACCGGGACATTCGTGAACAACGTAAGGCTGATGGTTTGGAACCGGCCTACTCGTTCATGGTGCGGGTGAGATTGCCTGGTGGGGTGGCTACTCCCAAACAATACCTCAAGATGGACGAGTTGGCCGATACAAGAGGGAACGGCACCTTGAAGGTCACTACCAGAGCCACCTTCCAATTGCACGGGGTAGTCAAGCATGACTTGAAACCTGCGATCAGAGGGATGAACTCGGCATTGATGGACACCTTGGCTGCATGTGGGGATGTCAACAGAAACGTTATGCTTTCTGCCATCCCCAAGAACAAGAAGGTGCACTCGCAAGTGTCTGCTGACGGCTCCTTCATTTCGGAATACTTGTTGCCCAAGACCACTGCCTATCATGAAATCTGGTTGGAAGGCGATGATGCCGGCGACAAGCCCGGCGACAAGGAAGCGTGGGAAACCCGGAAGGAAGGTCCCACCAAAAAGAAGACGTTGGTGGCCGGCGGTGCTCTTGTGGACTTTGAACCTCAATACGGGGAATTGTACCTCCCGAGAAAGTTCAAAATCTCAATCACGGTGCCTCCTTACAACGACGTTGATGTCTACGCCCACGACATTGGTTTGATTGCCATTGTCGACAAGGACAGTGTTGTCCAGGGTTACAACGTGCTTGCCGGTGGTGGTATGGGTCTGACCCACAACAACAAGAAAACCTACCCCAGATTGGGGCTGATGTTCGGGTATGTGGCCCGGGACAAGGTGCACTTGGCTTGTGAGCAAATCATGTTGGTGCAACGGGACTTTGGTGACAGAACCAACAGAAAGCATGCTCGTCTTAAGTACACCATCGATACTCTCGGGGTTGAGGACTTTAAGGCCAAGGTTGAAGAAAGGTTGGGGTGGACTTTTGCCGAGCCGGCACCGTTTGAAATTACTTCTAACGTCGACTTTTTTGGCTGGGTCAAGGACGAAACCGGGCTTAACCACTTTACTGCGTTTGTTGAAAATGGGCGGATTGAAGACACCCCCGAAAAGCCCCAAAAGCAAGGTCTCAAGAAGATTGCCCAGTTCTTGGACACTGCCGAACTGGGTGACTTTAGATTGACTGGTAACCAACACATGGTCATCTCCAATGTTCTGGACAAAGACTTGGATACGGTCAAGGATCTCTTGAAGCAACACAACTTGGACAACACCGACTTTTCCGGCTTGAGATTGTCGTCAGCTGCCTGTGTGGCGTTCCCCACTTGTGGGTTGGCGATGGCAGAATCCGAACGGTACTTGCCGGTGTTGATCACCAAGTTGGAATCTGCTCTTGAAGACTTGGGGTTGCGTCACGACTCGGTGGTGATGAGAATGACTGGGTGTCCCAACGGGTGTGCCCGACCCTGGGTTGCTGAGGTGGCACTTGTGGGTAAGGCACTTGGTGCTTACAACTTGATGTTGGGTGGTGGTCACCATGGGGAACGGTTGAACAAGATTTACCGGATGTCGATCAAAGAAGACGAGATTTTGGACACCTTGGTGCCGTTGTTTAAGCGGTGGTCACAAGAAAGACATGAAGGTGAACCTTTTGGTGACTGGGTGATTCGGGCTGGGGTTATCAAGCCTACTTTGGAAGGCAAGTATTTCCATGATGATATTCCTGAAGATGCCTAAGCGCGGTATAGAACAAGAACAATGTGTATAATAGAATAACTGAACGAGAAAGTTAGGGGATGTAGCTGTTTTTAAAATAACATGGTGGTGTATGAGCATGTACAAACAGCTGATTCCATGAATAGAATAACAAGGAAGAGGTATCTCATTGCTCATATCATTGGTGGTGGTGATAGTTAGTGTCTCCCCCATTTGTTTTTAAATTAGTCTAGTATACTCAAATACAATCTCTAGTTATTGCTCTCGTCATTAATAAAAAACGTAATTTGGGCAAAAAATAGGAAAATTCTTACATATATTTGCAACATGGCATAGGTTATCAAAAATTGAACTGTGCGGGAATCGAACCCACTTCGCTTGCTTGGAAGGCAAGAGTGTTACCAGTACACCAACAGTCCCGTTGGATGTACCTATCAGATGTACCAGCTACAAGAGCGTAACGACTTGTCAAAATGCTAGTTTTATGTCAGCAAAAAAGTGAACTGTGCGGGAATCGAACCCACTTCGCTTGCTTGGAAGGCAAGAGTGTTACCAGTACACCAACAGTCCAGTTGGATAAAACCAAAAGAATATAAGAAACCCAAGTAGAATGACAAGTAAATTGATTAGTGCTCAGATACTAGACTTCATTGGAAAGTTGGACTTTCATGCCATTTTAGGCGTTCTCGGAAATGATATTAAAGGGAAAATAGCTGGCGAAAAAATCTGTACTGTCCTCAAAAGCGAAAGAAGACAATATTAAAAACATGAACAAAGGCAAAATACAACTGAATATAGGTGGAGCAGAAGCGGGAAAATGCTTGATAATGGTCTGCCAATTTTGGGACGATGATTTACAGCGTTGTACCTGACTAAATTTCCCCCAAGACATGGACTCTCAAGGTAATTATAACCGGAAAGCACAAACTAAACGAGATTGAAAATATATCAGCCACATGTAATGTTCGAAAAGATTTAAGTACGAGAACGACTACCCATTCAACTATTCTTTAAAACTCTTATAATATGAGCCATACGAGCATTGACTGAATGATCTGATTAACATTCGGCATGAATAAATTTACTGAGGTATTGCTCAAATATCAATAAAAAGCACGGAAAATGATAAGTGAAATATTATAGACAAGTCCTAAGCTTCCTTCTAAATTTAGCGCTGGTCTAGAAATAATAAATAGAACGGGTTATTTCGGCAGATATTAACTTTTAACACCGATTACCAATTTTGTAAATATTTAAGTTCTTCCGGATATATGTAATGCTAACCCCTCGCCTTTGTTTCGGATTATTTCTGTTGTCATCAGCTTCATAAAATTAGCTTACCCAACAAATAGAGAAACTTTATTATGTATGGTGGTTAAAACGCGCAGGGGTACATTGAAGAATACAAGGTTTTTGATAACATTTGGTGTAATAAAATTGGAAAAGAATAAAAGCTTTTGGTCCCAACAAACCTGCACGAAAATGCCATTCTTTCTTTAATCAATCCTTTACACAACCACAATTTATAAAATATCCTAAAAGTATCCACTTTTTAATTAAATAAAATACTCAAATAGATAAACGGATACAAAATGTAATTGTTTTAAAGAAAGCTGTCTTTTTTTGGTTCAGCTTTATGATAACAACATGAGGAAATAGCATTTTGTAAATCCATTATTATCAGCAATGCTATGCACATATTGCGTTATCTCTTAATGTAGAGATTTATTTTAATTGGTTATCACATAATCTCAAATTTTGCCTCACCTCGGTTCCTCTTCACAGTACCCCACTATGTTCATTCGCCGAACACCGACAGAAGAATGCATAATTACGATACAGCACTTACCTGAGTAACCACCACCTGTTATTAAATATAATTAGATAGTATTCAAATAAAATGTAAACCAAACGGATAAATTATCCGTTATTTTTCCGTTGTTTGGATCACAAGGAATAGCGGCAAATCCCGATTTTATTGAAATCTTGCGTTTGTGTCATTTCACAATTATCCGGTTATTTCACAAAATACATGAATTCGGGTCAGAACAAATTCCACCGAAAGCACAAAACAACTATACAGGACCAAGCTCTTGGCTATGTTGGAAACTATTAACGAATAGATCTACTAAACATCTACAAGAAGGCATCTTTGCATATGCATTTTGCACGCTAATTATTCTGTACGGTGCCTCTTACGTGGACTCCACCTTACTTGCTCATCATTAATGAAAATGTCGCCCGTCCCCTCAATATCTATTTTTGTGTCAGTTTTTGTGCCATACCGGAGATTGGCAATTTACAATCACAGTTTTTGTGCCATTGGGAATAACAATAGGGTTTTCGCAATCTGAGATTGGCTTAGAAATGAGGATGGTTTCTGCAACACAATTTTCTAGCATTTGAGATTCCACCTCCCCTCGACACTCCAATAATTCACAATCAATCACACACAGCTCAATATCGTTAGCCCTGATGACTGGTGCCTTCAAAATAACATTACAAATCGACCCAACATCGATCAATTCTCCTGCTTCAAGATCCCCACCAGTAATCGAATGATTGATTAGAATATTATGAGAAACCTTTACCGAAACAATCATTTCTTCACCAACGTAGTTTTCCAGGATAAATGTTTTTAGATTGGGAAAATTTTCAACTGGTAAAATCATTTCTGGTTCGTATGGATTTTGGTTTTCTATGGCGAGAAGAGTTATGTTGTGTCCGCTTTTGAAATCAAACATCAGATTAGGCTGATTTGAAGATAAAATAAGCTCAACAATGCTGGGAGAGTCAATGGTAATTTTGGTTGCCTTGATAGTTGCTGATTTGAGGGTAGACGATGTCAATATGCACTGGTCTGCTTCTTCAAGAATTGTCAATTTGGTAATTTGGGGGGGGATGCCAACAATGTTTTTACAATTGGACAACAAGTTTGTCGCCTTTTGCGGTAGCTGGGTGGTATCTTCGATAATTTCTGGAGTAAAGCTGATAGTTTGCACATTGGGGAAGTAAGGAATTCTTGATAATCTTAGACCGGAAAACTCGGAAATCTGCGTTAAGTCGATGAACTTCAACTCTTCCACATTATTCCCAGTGTAATAAAGTGCTGTTAATTTTGGACATTTAATTTCATGAGAAAACTTCCGGCATGATAGTTTTTTCACGTTGGTTAAACTCTCCACAGATGGCTCAGGGCCACCATACTCAATTAAACACAGTAAATTAATTTTCGGAACTGTTTCAAGACGATCCCACTTGAAAATTCGAAGATCAGGAAATTTTGGCTGGTTGCAAATTATATTCTCCTTGATAATTAACAGGTCAAGCCTAGGGAATTGGGTAAAGTCAGGATCAGGCACAATAGTAGTGGTGTTAAAAGACAACGAAGTGATGTTCTTGGGGAGATAGCTAAGGGAAATCTCTTCACAGTCAATCTCAAGACGTACGGGACCACGGAAAGTTGGTAGCCATTCCTTGATCCTTTCCGTTAATTGGGAAATAACAAAAGTAGCAGGAAGATCCAAGTTAATTGTTTCATCGGTGATTTCCACCTTATCTTCAACGGGTAATGATCTGGGATCGAAGCCTTGGTCACGGAGCATCTTCATAAATTGCGGAAGTAGACCGGGGATGGAGACCGTCATATAAAGAGAATAAAAATGAAGATTAATAGATTGCCATGTCACCAATAATGAGAGGTATTTAGATGAAAATTCCAACATTAGCATGAGCCTCAGAGCTTAACTTTATTTTGTGGCACAATAACGTGCATGAGACATTGCCCTGCTCATGCCCGTAGCCCGATGCTGCCTGTCAGCAGCATAAACAAGACACAACCGGGGCGTTATTTACGGCTCGCTTAAACCAAGGTAGGTAAAGAAGGATGCCCACATAGTTACGTATACAGGAGGTGGCTACACAACATTTGCCATGTAGTCGAGAAAATTCTGAAGTATATGAGCGCGGACAGATTGTGATATGACAGTTCTATTTTGGGAAATATTTCCGTTGGGTCTTCTCTATTTCCATTTTTTATGCCAATAGTAAATCCGAACATAGTTGACGATTCGCCCACCGATAGGCGCGTAATCAATGGGAAATGAGGAAACACTGGAGACAGTTTGTGTTCAGACACAATGTCTCTGATCCCGGAGATAGCGAAAGGTATCCTATTCCGTCCTTAGACACCGGCATTTGCTGTTTGTGCATAGTGAATTTAGGGTTACATACCCTACCATGTGAATATATCACGTGTCCAGAGTGAATCCTGGTGCGGCGCGCACCATTTTTCACTTCATTTTTTTTTTCAAGTTCCTAACGTCAAATCATCACCATGTCGGCTCCCATCCAAAAGGACAAGCAAGATCAAGAACAAGAACAAGTGACCTACAAGATTAGAATCACTTTGACCTCGACCAAGGTTAAGCAATTGGAAAACGTGTGCTCCAACATCATCAAGAACGCCGTCCAAAACGACTTGGTGAAGAAGGGTCCCATCAGAATGCCCACCAAGGTTTTGAAGATCACCACCAGAAAGACCCCCAATGGTGAAGGTTCCAAGACCTGGGACGCTTACGAAATGAGAGTCCACAAGAGAGTCATCGACTTGCAAGCTCCCACTGCTATTGTCAAGAAGATCACTCAAATCACCATTGAACCTGGTGTGGATGTGGAAGTGACCATTGCTACTTAAATGTAGTGTAACATAGTTAACTCTATCATACAATGGGGGGCATGGCATGGTTGAAAGGCCATGTGTTGTATACGGGGACACTGTCTTTGGTGCTCTAGGCGTTACCTGGGGTGAGAACCCTGCGACGTTGGGTGTGCTATCAGGATCAGAGGTGGTAGATTGTATAGAGAATGGATGCCGACAATGAAATTAGTGTAAAACGAAAGTGTAGAATGAGAGATGGAGTTTAAATGTTTGAAGACGCTAACTCTGTCGTAAGCATATTACGATTGGTCTGTATTTTTCATGGCGAACGTCATTTTACGTGATGTCAGAAAATTTACATAATTTTACAAAAATTGTAAAATTCTCAAAAATGTCTAGTTATTTTAGATAACGACGGAACACGAAAACTATTCTTTTATCCACTTCCGGTAAAAAGAGTGGCAATGAAGACAACGTTCAAATTGATATTTCTATTGTATGGATAGCAATATTCGTCAAACACGGGCTTAGTAGTGATGGAAAGGTGATTATTTAACAGGCAAAACTTCGTCCAGTACAACAATAGGAATAATTAGTTAATATCCACAATTGGAAGATTATTTCACGTGAGTTTTGTGTTTGTACCAGGTAATGGCGCGATCTGATAAGCATCGATATTGAGAAATGTCGTCAATCGACAATCAGTTATTTTGTATGGTAGCAAATAATTGTACTAATATATTATTCTAAAGTCAATCCATCCTCCGTTATACCCCATTTAGCATGATTTTGCCTCGATAGCAAGTTGATCAAGGTGTACAAATCAACAGTGGCTAATGACGAAATCCGATACCACACACAAGTCCACCAATGGAAATGTGTAGATTAGAAATAATATTCTCTTAGTGTGTTACAGTCTCGTAATGACTAATTAAGGGATACACATTTTTACTCTAATTGTCAATCACGCAATTAGCCAAAAGTGAAGACCAATCGAGATCAGAATCTCATTGAAAAAGTTTCATCGGAAGAAAAAGAGAAAAAAATGATCAAATGAATCTACACAGACTGCTTTAAGTTATGCGATATAAATGTCTCCAGTTGCTGCTTCCTTTCCTCATCATCTTTACCCCCACAATTTATCATGTGGCTCGATCTAAACGGTGTGGCGGTGGCGGTTCCCCTAACAACAAACTATATTTAAAGACCCCAAACTTCACGTTATCATTATCTAACTCATCATGTCTTATCGTCCTCCTTTCACCGACGTCTTCGAACCAGTCAACCAAGCTAAAAAATCCGGACTCGCCTCTGCGTACTACGTGCCCGATTTGGACAAAGTGAGACACACGTTCAAGTACCCTGAGTACCTTTCTCCATTGTCAAAAGAAGAAAAAAGCAAGTATCGTCGGTTTGATAACCCTGGCCATGCTAAGAATGACCGGGGTCATTTTGGTGATAAGAATTTCAAAAATCTTTTTCCTGGCGGTATTGAAAAATACAACCATTTGGACCTTTCCCCCGATTTAGGGACCGAAGTCGACGATGAAAAGATCCAATTGAGTAAATTGGATAATGCCGGAAGAGACGACTTGGCTCTCTTTTTGGAAACTAGAGGGTTGGCTGTTTTCAGACAACAAGATCTCCGGGACCAAGGCCCCCAGTTTGCCAAGGAATTCGGTGAATACTACGGTCCCCTTCACATTCACCCTGTGGCGTACACAGCCGAAAACTTGCCCGAATTGTTCACCACTTTCCGGATTGCCGGTGGACCCGACCGGTATGAAAGCGTGTATGAGGACACAACCAGAACTGAATACTGGCACCTGGATGTTTCTTTTGAAAAGTACCCGGCGTCGTTTCTGTTTTTCGTTGCTCTTGAAGCTCCTCCCACCGGTTCTGATACCGTGTTTATCGATTTGAGAGAAGCTTATCGCCGGTTGTCGCCCACAATTCAACAGTTCTTTGAAACTTTGACTGTGATTCACTCCAATGTTTACCAAAACAAAAGCTTTGTGGGCAAAGAAGGTGCTGGCCCCAGAGTGGCGGGGGATTTGTTCACCAAGCACCCCTTAGTAAGAGTCCACCCCGTTACCGGTGAAAAACTGTTGTTTTTCAGTCACGGGTTTATCCAACGGATTGACGGTGTTAAGAAGCAAGAGCTGGACTTTATTCTTAACTTTTTGGTAAACCATGTCACCACCAATCCCGAATTCCAAGTGAGAGCTCACCACAAGGGTACTGATGCCAAGCTGGTGATCGCTTGGGACAACCGGTTATTGTTGCACACCGCTATCTTTGACTTTTTGCGTCATTCCACCACCAACCGCCACCATTACCGTATCACTGTTTTGGGTGAACGGCCTTATAATGAGGTTATTGGTGATGGTGAAGGTAATAAGGAGGATGTTGAAAACAAGGGGACGATCACGCCTCCTGCTGAAAGGGTATGAGTGGATGGTGGCGGATAGTACTGTTATATGAAAGTTTTCTGGTGATAATTTCGATAGTAATTCCTCCCCATCATGTGTTTACTGTTTGTTATTGTAATAAATGTGACAAAAGCATTAGCGATTTTAAATTCACATTCTTTGCTAACTGTATACACCGAGATACTCATCCAGGTGTGTCTATATATACTGGTATTTCCTTAAGAACCAAAATGAATTAATCATGTATTCAAGTAACTAATTGGTTTCCTGCGTCATCACCCGATTCCCAACCGAACCAGTCAATCTAGAAGGCTCAGACCCTTTTACAGCATAAACCACCTCCACTTCTTCCCCTTCTACTCCAAAACCACCCCCACCCGGAGTCATAATCACCACCCGATCACCCTTACCAACGGGCACAGTACACTTTCCTGGCAACCCAAATTGGTGGTATCCTTCTTCCTTTTTTCTCATCCATAAGTTCTTGCCCCGAGCCCCATCGTCACCTCCAAGCATACCAAACGGAGCAATGGCTCGTCTTTCCATCAAACAACTCACCTGGAGCCCAGGATATGTGAACTCAATATCACGAATCACCCCATCACCACCACGGAACTTGCCCTGACCCCCTGACCCACGACGAATGGCAAACCGGTGTAACATAACCGGATACCGCTTCTCAAATACTTCCGAATCGGTGATTCTGGTATTAGTGGTATGGCATTGCACCGCAGATTGACCATTCCAAGTGGGACCAGCACCGCACCCGCCACAAATGGTTTCGTAGTATCCAAACGAAACCTTACCATCGCTAATTCCAAAGGTAAAGTTGTTACACGTTCCCTGGGCAGCCGCGGACGCTTCAAAAGCTTTAAGCATCACCTCAACGATTCTATGGGAGGTTTCCACATTACCACCGACTACTGCAGCCTCCGCCAGTGGCAGTACCACCAGCCCTTCACGAGTGAGAAACTTAATTGGCCGTAAGCACCCATTATTCAATGGAATAGACTCAGAAATAAGCAGCCGCAACACATACAACACTGCCAGAAACAAAATCGCCTTGGGGGCATTCAAATTCCCGTACATTTCGTCTCCCAGACCAGTGAAATCAAAAGTAGCCTGCCCCAGGGACGGGTCAATATCAATGTCCACACTAATAGCGGTGCCGTCATCAAGATAGTCGACTGCCAGAAGCGGTTTGCCCCCGAATTTCGCATGGGCAAGGTTCAATAAGTTGCGTACTGCCACCTCTGCCGTCGACTGAATCTCTTTCATGTAAAGATCAACGACATCATAGGTATATTCCTTGACCAACTGGTCAAGGAGAGTGATCCCCTTGTAGTTTGCCGCTACCTGAGCCTTTAAATCACTAATATTATCACTCAAAGTCCGGGTCCCCAGCCCCCCAGGATGTTTGGCTGGTTCATCCACCAATAACTTGGTGATGCCCTCCTCATCAAACTGGCCCTTGACACAAAGTTTATGAGAAACAATAGCCGCCCCTTCATCATGGATGGTCTTTGAGTTGGGAGGCATGGATCCGGCAGAAATCAGCCCGATATCAGCGTGGTGACCTCTCAGAGCCGTCCAGAAAATGGGCATTCTGTTTTCATCCAAAACAGGAGTAATAACGGTGATGTCAGGAAGATGCGATCCACCAGCAATGGGGTGGTTCGTCACCAATACATCGCCATGGTCCAAATCATCCTTCCAGATTTCCATCTGTCCCTTTACCGCAAACAGCATTGCCCCCAAGTGGATGGGGACATGGGGGGCATTGGCAACAAGATCTCCATTGATATCAAAAAGCGCACACGAAAAATCGAGTCTCTCCTTGATATTAGTAGAAATGGATGTCTGCTGAAGCGTTTTGCCCATTTGTTCGGCAATCAGCATAAACCGGTGGCCAAATACCGAGAGCTGGATAGGGTCGGCCACTGTCAGCGACAACGGGGGTGGTTTAGATGAATCAATGGCGATAAACACGTGGTTTTGAAGAATGGTGGCCTTGGAGCCTGGTTCTACAACAAGGGTCTGGGTGTCGTCCAAAATGATGGCAGGACCAATCACCACCGAGCTGACGGCAAGATCAGATAGGTTGTAAATGCCAGTAGTCTGCCAGCCACCAAAATAGCAAAATTTGGTTGCCTTTGGCTCTACCGTACGGCCAACCACTTGCTGGTATTCTTCAAATGGATCACTCCGGTCGTTAGCAACTTCATTCACGGTAAGAACCACCTGGATGTCATCAATGAGCACTTTTCTATCCAAAATAAACCCAAACTCCTGTTTGTGGCGATTAATAAACACCTTTTCCATATCTTGATCAGCATGGTAAGGAATAAGAAGATGAGTGTCCGAGCCCTGATATTTGGCATTCAAAAACACATTCACCGTAGACGTACCCGTCAAGTTTTGGGCCTGGTACTCCACGTGAGCCGCTTGGGTGAGTTCGGCTATCTTTCCCACTACCGATTCTTCGCCATAGACAATGGAAACAGGTGCCTGTCTCTCAATAACAATGTCAGCAAGAAGGATGCCATAGGCAGATAAAAGCGACGAATACCTGTGAGTCACCACCAGGGAAATTGACAAGTTTTTCGCCAAAGACACCAGAAATTGACCCCCCAGACCGCCAAATGAAGCAAGATTATGGTCGGCAGTATTGAAGCCTTTGGCTTCAGTCAAAGTTCGAATGGGACGGGCCATCTGTTCAACAGCAACCTGAAGAAACCCTTCTGCCACCTGTTCTGGAGTCAATGGGACCTCTAAGTCACGGTTGATTTCCTCAGTCAAGTGGTGGAACTTCTGTTTCGTCACCTCGGTATCAAGCGGCTGATCATGGCTGGGACCAAAGATCAGGGGAAAGTATTCTGGAACCAATCTTCCAAGAAAGAGATTGGCGTCGGTAACCGTAAGAGGACCCCCCTTACGGTAACATGCCGGACCAGGGTCCAGACCCGCCAGCTGGGGCCCCACCACAAACATGCCGTTTTTCCAAAACAACATCAGGCCACCTCCAGCAGCCACGGTGGAAATATCGAGCTGAGGCGTTTGTAAAGCCACTTCACTGACTACGGTTTCATATATATGGTCGAGAGAGCCCAGATACCGGGAAACGTCAGTGGACGTCCCACCGGCATCAAAACCAATGGTGGCCTGTTGAGTAGCATTATCGAAACAAGTGAGGCCATAGCCAACCATCCCCCCTGCAGGCCCGGAAAGAATAGCCTTGAGACCAGTAAACTTATACCAAGGACACAACCCGCCATTGGATTGCATGAACAAGAGCTTATTTCCAAATCCTTCTATACCTCCAACAAACCCTTGACCAAACCCTTGAAGATAATCCTCAATTACTGGCGTGAGATAAGCATCTGCTACCGTACTCAGAGTCCGGTTGACCATGCCGATCATCGGCTGGAGTTGGTGCAGTACCAGCACTGCAAAGCCGATTTCTCGAGCAATTGAGGCAATGGACGCTTCATGGTCAGGAAATGCATAGGCGTGCATCAAACAAATAGCCACCAGTTTGATTTCCCCTTGATCCCAGATTTGTTGCAAGTTGAGGCGAATCTTTTGATAATCTGGCCGGGTTATAATCCGAATGGGATCCCCAGTGGTACCAATGAGATCTCCTTCACCACTATAGCCGCCCCCTTCCGTGAAACTATCGATAGTGACCCGTTCGTCAACCTCCAACACTTGAGAATAAAGCTTTCCCAACTTTTTTGCAGTCAAATCAAAAATGTCGGGACGGGTTTGATTGCCAATTAAGAGTACGTCTCCAAATCCTTTGGTGGTTACTAATAATACCGGCGCTCCCTTTCTTTCAAGTAAAGCATTGGTTGCAACGGTGGTACCCATACGAATCAGCTGGATATTATCAAGACTGAGTTTCTCTGACTTAGGAATCACTCTGTTTTCGGCATATTCTAGCACCCGTCTGATCCCTTCTGTTGGGGCATCAGGGTAATTATTCGGATCAACAGAAAGAAGCTTGAATACAAGGTCATCTTGGCCCGAAATTTTGGCAATTACATCACAGAAAGTTCCACCACGGTCAATAGCAATTCTGATCGACATGGGGGGTGTATTGGATGGGGAAGGATCTAGGATTGATGTATGATATATACGGCATTTTTCCCCAGAATGCCGATACTGCAGATTACATGCGATAGGAGGAGAGGAGAGGTAAGGAGACGAGTGCAGGAGAGCGGAAGAAATGGAGAGAAGCGGAAGCAAAGGAGAGGATGAAAAAGGTTAAAATATATGGAAAGAGACGCGAATACCAAAGATAACTACTTATGGTGATTTTAATATACTTTCCTGGTTAATCAACGAAAGTATTGCGCGATAGTAAAAGTGATTTACTGTGGCAGAATGGCTTTGCAAATACAGGTTGATGACTAAAGGTAGGAGACGCTGAAAGTGATAAGACAAAAGTTAAGGGCTTAGAAGAACCGGGAAAATCAATATTTATTGAAAAGGTCATTGTCTCATTTGGTACTTTGTGTGGATCATTGGGGGTGAGGATCCACACATCCAGATAATTACCGAGTTAAAAGTTACTTGGCCATTTTTCATTCTACTAGCGAGAAATAGCGGAGTGAGTTTGTTTAATGGATTGTTTAACAATTTAGATTATTTCATCTATTTGGTTTTGGTCCAAATCAGCTCTTACTCATAAAACTGAAGTGTAGCACTCTGAGTGATGGGTTTGGATCCAACTCATCAAATATCAAGACTCTATGTCGCTTGTGTTAGGTACGTTGTGTTACAAGACTCGCAGTCGGGCTGAGGCTAGCTTTGCCCACATATTAATAGTGTCAGCATCAGTAAATTGAAATCAATGTTGGGTAAATGTGGTGATTATAAAAGGAAGCCGGTTTACCAACTGGATCTGCTTCTCCCGTATCTTGGGGTTGAGGAAATATAATCGGAAACAATCCTTAGACTGACATCTCTTTTAGGACAGCATTGGCACCCTCGAGAATGTCAAGATAGATCAATATTGCTACCCCAAATTCACACTAATCATCCATAACAAGGTCTTGCTGTTTCGGAAAAGGTTCATCATGGAAGCACCTACTATTTCACCACCTCCAACATCCATTTTATTACTAATCTTAGGGGTTCAAGTTAGATAACAATTGTTACACAAAATAGGAAATGTCTAATGAGGAAAGCTTACGCTGTATAAAGTAAAGCTTTAATTTTGCACGTGATATAAATTTGAATAGTTGGTGCTGAAGATTAAAACATAGGGAAACCCAAAGTTTTATGATCTTTCAATATCCAGGTCAAAGGAGCTAATTTATTCTTGAATGGTCGGTCCAATCCTGCTATAAAGTATATTAACCGTCACGGAAAATCAAAATTCTTTTTCATTTTGGTAATATTGGACAATTACTATGGAAGATTTAGCCAAAAATGTCCTCAGTGGAGGTATTGACATCTTTGTAATAATTCCTTGCCTGAATAATCATGCTCTATATATCACAATTACCTTATTTATCCAGCAATACCGTCGGTTATTTTAAAGCATTCCTTCCTCGTAATACGTGGCATTACTTTATTGAGACAAAATCATCAAACAAGAAATCAACCAACGTGGGGACCGCGTGCTTTCCCAACCGCTACCCCAAGTCAACATTTCCTGCCATGTATACTAAAAAATATCCACCTTTGTGCTATAACCAATCTGGCTAGAAACGATTCCTCGCTTTTATTTACCCCCCTTGATTGTTTCCTCATGCTCGCTCTCGTATACCCTGACAGCAATCCCGGCTCGTCGTTTTCATCTACCTCAGTTGGTAGGCATTTTAAGAGGGTAATAAGATATAACAATCTCTACATAATCGTATCATTGCCATTGTTTATACGCCTTGGTTTACTGCTATAACCACCAACCTCGAGATGACTTGCCAAATTGGTTTTGTGGAATCTTGGCATCACAGATAAAACTGATTAACAATAGAGATTTAAAGACAACACCCGCTGGCATAGCCACGGCTATAACGCCCAAACCAATGCCTTTAATATAATTTTCCATGTCAAATCACCCACGTCAACAACATTATTACATACTGGTGGTTTTGTGAAAGAACTAAATTTAGGCGTTTCAGGGAATTCGGTATTACTATTTCCCCAAGAAAACACCTCCAGGCAGTGATAAATTTAGCCCACTAAACAATTCTCACCCAAAGACACTTTTACTTGAGAAACCGCCAAAAATCAACCACCACCTCCCAATTCCCCCACTTTTATAGTTTAGACTTTCAAGAAAATCTTATTCCGAACCCAATCATCTACTAGTACTAGATGATGAATGGCTTAAAAACATACGAGAGGGGCAAACTGTTTGCGCAAAGCCCCCCAATTTCCCCCAATTTCCCCCAATTTCCCCTGGTTTCCCCTGGTTTCCCCATAAAAACAAATCAAGTATCCATTCGTCGGGTGCCTGCCCCTGCGCAAACCAAATCGTCCCATATCACCCATTATCTATTCCTCAACTTTATTCTTTTCGGTTGAGGCACTATACAGATAGGGGCACTTGGCGTCTTGTCTTGGAAATGCCCCATGGATTGGCGTTTCCACTATCATTTCCTATCATTGCTACCATTTCACTCTATATATCTATTCACTAGATCGGTTATTCTCCTGCATTTGCCGGGGGTGCCATCGCCATGCCTTGAACCCAATGACAATCCTAGTGTGATGTGATTATTACCATTGTTTTAGTTATCGCGACTGGCTGCACCATTGGCAGTCACGCGACTTTGAATGCGGCACTGAAATGAGACAACTCACTAGCATACCAAGATTGTGTGCGATCGGCACTCTAGATAGGGATAATGGAGGATAGTGTTCTATAGATAGATTGGAGTGACCACAACAGAGGTCACGACTTTGTGACCAGGTTTACGAAACCTCATGTGACGTGATTCCCAACCGGGAAGGAGAATTTAGGTGGATAATTGTCGTGGCAATGCCAAGAAAAACATATGCATGAACAAGCAAGAAAAAGGAGGCAAAGGGGAGACCAAATGCCCGCATTTATCGTCGCATAGCCGTCGCTAGATAATTATACACCACCTATCGGTCACACCCCCCCTAGCCCGCTCGTATCCCATATTATTATTGTTTCGAGATCTTTTTTCGTTCCTTGCCGAAGTCTGCATGTCCTGCACACAGCCAACGGCCCATCACATATAGAGCGAAATTAACCTTCAATCCCATCATGTTTTTTGCTATCCGCAAGAAGCACCTCCAGCTCGTTGCCGCCGTGATCATGGTGGCAATGATGGTGCTTATATCGACGCAGACCGGGCGCCGGCGGATCGCTAACGTGGTGCCGTTGCTGTATATGGAAATGTTATCCGGTGGTCTCAGCAATAGTTACGACAGTGCCAATGATCCGTTACTGGATCTGAGTTTAGATCCGGAATCGTTCCTTGACCATCACATTGCCGGGCTTTATCTGGAAAAGTTGGCCAGCGATAACGAAGACATGTTGGCGTGGCAACTTGATACGTCGATGGGTGATTCCGCCGGCAAGTTGGAGATGCCGGATTATTACCAGGTGAAGCAGTTGGAGGATACCCTGAAGCCGGTGATCCAGCCGTTTGATCCCCGCTTCACCATTGCCATGTATTACGAAGCGATTTACCGGCAGATGAAAAATCAGCGGAGCGGGCGCAAGGTTAACGGGCACAAGTTGAGTGACGCTGATGCCACGCTTCCGTTTCACTGGGAAGATTGGGTGGACATGGGGGTGTTGACCAAGTATATCCTCAACCCCAATGATCCTCTGGGGTGTCTTCCTGTGGATGCCACCAAGGAGGGGATGAAGAAGCACGAAGAAGACGAAAAGAAGAAGCAGGATGAACAGAAGAAGAAAGACGATGAAGAGAAGAGGAAACAAGAGGAGGAAAAGAAAAAGCAGGACGAGGACAAGCGGATTGAGGAGGAAAAGGCCAAGTCGGAACAAGATCGGATAAATGACGCGTTGGCCAAGGAGCGGGCAAAGTGGGAACTGGAGCACCAAAAGGAAGTCAATGAGGTCCAAAAGGAGGAAGTAAAGGAAGAACCCAAGGAAGATAATCCTACCGTCGCTAATCCCGATGACAAACAAGAACACCCCATTGAAAACAAAGATTCTCCTCAAAACGACTCTCCCATTCTCACCAAAAGAGAGATCAACTTTAAAAAACCGGAAGAATTCTGCCACACCCTGAACCAAGTCACCATCGCCAACGGTAACCTCGTCAACCCCTCGTTCAACGTCCACAAGTTTGGCGGCCGCCTGACCAGCGAAAAAATGATTTTGATGGGCCGGTCCCACTTGTATTCGTATTTTCCCACCCCGGAATCGGTGGTGTTTCTCACCCAAGATGGCATGTACCGGGTTCGAACCCTGACGCGGGAAAAGCTCCTCTACAACGGTATCCCCGAAGCCTACCGCGAAGAAACAAAACTGACCACGGTCGACATACAAAAGTCATTCAAAAAGCTCCAAAACGCCTACCCGGCAAACAAGGGGTTTGTACAAACACAATACCTTGTGAATCTTGAACCCAGGGACTTTCGGTTCGATGCCGAAAAGGAAATGACGGCGCTTAAGCGGAAAAAGTCGCTTCAGAGAAACGAAAAGAACTACCTCGACGGGTTGACGTATTCCGAGTCGTTCCAGGACGACAAGGTGCCCAAGTACTTCCAGGAAGCCAACATTATCGGCAATGGGCTTGGCGACCACTACGACTGGCGGTTCTTCAACGGCATTGGCTACAAGCTGTACGAACAAACGCTCACCCTCCACCACATGATCCGCACCTGGTTGAGTTTCTGCCGCAAGGTGGGACTCAACACCTGGGTGGCGCACGGGCTGTTGTTGCTGTGGTACTGGGACGGGATGGCGTTTCCTTGGGATAACGATATCGACGTGCAAATGCCTATCCAGGACTTGCACAAGCTTTCGCTCTATTTCAACCAGACGGTGGTGGTGGAAGATGCCCACGACGGGTTTGGCCGGTACTTTTTGGACTGTGGGTCGTTTGTGTCCCATAGAACCTACGGTAATGGCATGAACAACATCGACGCCCGGTTGATCGACTTGGACACCGGGTTGTACATTGATATCACCGGGTTGGCGGTGTCAAACCAAGACACCCCCGACAGATACAAAAAGAACCTCCCCGCCAAGTGGAACACCGACCAACACACCCACTTTGACACCAACCAACAGCTTGAGATCTACAACTGCCGGAACAAGCACTTTTCCCTGTTGTCGGAGCTCTCGCCGTTGAGACAAACGATGGTGGAAGGGGAGTTGGCGTACGTCCCCAACAAGTTTTTGGACATGCTCCGCCAGGAATACCTGAAGGGGTTATCGCTGAAAAAACACCTGGGCTTCGTGTTCTTGCCCCAGTTACGGTTGTGGGTCCCTGAAGACGACATTTTCTACTTTTTGCAGGACAAGGCGGGATGGGTCGATCGCCATCTGTTTGCGCAAAAGTACACTCACCATGAAAGTGAAGACAAATTCGACATGTCCTACGAGCTTAGTGACGAAGAAAAGAAGAACTTTAAAAAGTTGAAGCTGGGGATTGATGACGACGACTTGACTACCATTTTCGAGCTCACCCCCGAGGAGTTGTTGATGTTTTTGCGTCAAGACGACATGTTTTTGTCGTACTACACTTCTTCGGAATTCACAAAGTTCCATTCGGAAGAGATTATGAGATTGTTGCACCACAAGCTGACGATGCAAGTAATGAAGCTGGCACCTGATTTCACCCCGCTTAAGCTTGATCCTTTTATGTTTAAGCAACGGGTGGAAGGACGCACCTATGCGGCAAAGGTGAAGCAGTACACTGAATTGCAAAAGAACAAGGGAAAGCCCAAGGTTAAGCCCGAAGGGGCCACCGTTACTCCCCTGGGGACCTCGAAACAACCCGGGGCTGGGGCTAACATTTAAAGCTGATTATTAGCATACTCATTAGGGCATTCATCAGTGATGACCATAGATAATAAATATACTTGATATTAATTAGCAGACAATGGGTCTAGGGATATTTTGTTGTTAACGAAGGTGGCGACGTATTTATAGTTTGGCACTGGCCAGGCTTAGATGCGATGTATGCTGGTTTTCTCAGGCGGGGCGTTTATAGCCAATGGAAGCGTGAACAAGGAGGTGGGTGACTGCGGGTTGACCGATGGTCGGAAGTACGTGCAGCAGCGGACGTTTTGGAGTGGCATTATGATCATTCTAGAATGGACATTTGGGTAGGGAGAGAAAGGGCAAGGGGGGATGGTTATTTATGGCATGATATTTTAAATTGTAGCACTGGGTTTTCGTAAATCGCTGGGCTGTTCGCTATTAGCTACCATTTTTTGTGCTAGAAATTGTGTGCAATGTGCGACTTTTAAATGGAATTGTGCTGCTACAAGAATTGACAAGATTTGACAAGAATGAACAAGAATTTAAAGCAGTTGTATGGTTCCCCAAACACCGTAAGTTATTCGTTCTAGTCCCATGACGTCAATTGTCATCAACTTTGTTCCATACATGAAATATCGTTTGTTGGACATTTCACAATCAACTTTTGCATGACATGAGATTATTGTACAAGACACAAAAAGAAAGCAAGAAACCAGGGGTGCAGATACTTGTCATGACGTTGGAATGAATCGAGCAGGATAACTTTTAATTATCAACGGAAATCCATGTCAACTACTGCCGAGACTGCATAACGATAGCTGTCATTTCTGCATCTCGTTACGTGATGTCGAAAGATATGAGTATAAACAACCGGGTTTATTACAGAAAAGAAAAGTTGACGATTTTCGACATTATGAATTGCAAGAAGAGCAACCAGGATCTACACGAAAAGCTGAATGTGAGAAAGCAATTGAACATATGACGAGGGTTATTTTCAAGGCATGAATTGAAGTTCTTTTCGTAGGTTAGTTGACGACTGTAGTGTGATATTTAACTGCAACATTCGATCTAGACCAATTGGTTCATATTATTCTTTTCTGTGTATGGTGCTCCGAGGGTAATAAGACATTGAATCCGATTTTCAGGATGCACAATAGACATTAAAAACAACAAATCCGAAACTATCACCTTTGACGATTGCTCAGCTTTATACGACTTTGCTTGAGATTGCCATCCACAACCATAGCAACCCACTCAATCTTCTTTTGGTTGGTCACACTGTTCATTCCATCGCACCTGCTCATTTCAAGCTGTTACATGTCCAGATTTTCGTGGCATATTTTCGGAACTACATAACCTTATTTGATTCCTACCATGGGTTTGTCTCAAAAATCAGGAGATTTTATTATCATAACCAAACAATAACCATTAGTTTGTCCTAATTCAAGCGGAACTCCTAGGTAGTTTCATCTCCGGATATGTACACAATCTTGATGTTTAGCCGCTTTAACATGCCTATGAACACGGATATCAAACGGAAATTAGATCTAATATTACCTCAAGCTGGCGAAGAAGTTTTTTCAATTATTTCCTTAGTTGGTAGCGGCCTCCTGTCCCCCCCAGGCTTGGCAATTGTGAGTCTCGACCTGAAAACTAATTCCGGGCGGTTCTGTTCGTCCGATAGATAAAGATTTGTCACTTGAAGTCACATTTAAATCTGGAACAGCTCTTTACCCGATAATTACAAATCAACCTCCACAATAGCTTCACAATATAGAGAAACCCTCGGCCACAGCCGCTCCCATACAATGGATGAATTGTTTTGAAAATCAGAAATTCACCACAAGTCCTACTAAACCATGTTAAGACGGTTCAACAGAACCTTTTTACAATATCCCCTACTGCAATTCCCTTATCAATGCCACAAACTCTGGTTTTCTTGGATATCCCCTGATCTGAGCCCGGGCCACCATGTCAGGAGTACCGACAATGTCCACAGAAACGTGGACTTTTCCGATACGATTATAGCATCCCAGTAGTCGCTATAGCCATCTCGTAAACGCAAGACTGTACCTTCCCATCTCTACGCCACCGCCACCAACTTTCACCACCTCTTCCCCCATACTCTACTCGCTACATCATCAAATCCGGTTTGCGGGGCTGACTCTGCATGTGAACACTGGCCGGCAACCTCGGAAAGTTGATTTCCTGCCATGGTTGTCCCCATCTTTTGTACTCTAAATCAATCGCCACCATTATGATGATTGCCACCAAGGAGAAGCTCAAGGGGTTAACCAATTTCATCACCCCGAAACCGGATCCGCACTCCACAGTGCGGATCAACAAGAACGGCTACCGCTACATGATGAATCGGCTCGATGAGGAATTTTGGCGGCTCGGGATGGTGGAAAGGGACCGGCTAGGCGCCACCCTGGGGCCATACGCTACTGTCACTTCGATGGCCAATTCGAAACGTAATCGCTACAATAATGTCCTGCCGTATGACCACAACCGAGTCAAGTTGCCCCTGGCCACCAACGACTACATCAATGCTAGCTATGTGGACTTTGCCTCCCACACCTCCTACATCGCCTGCCAGGGACCCACTCCGCAGACGGTGGCCCACTTCTGGGCCATGTGTTTTAATGAGGCGCAAAAAGTAGGCAATGACGTTATCGCGGTGGTGATGGTGACGCCGTTGGTGGAAATGGACATGGTCAAGTGCCACCAGTACTGGCCCGACGACGGCACCATCGAATTGCCATGCGGCGATCTCGATTTCCACACATTGTCTCTTCGCCATGTCGATCTGGTGGCAAATGAAATGGGCAGATATTGCGTCAACACTTTTGACCTCGAGGCCGATGGCGTCCATAAACAGGTCAAGCACTTTTTCTACAACCGGTGGCTGGACGCCAAGGTGCCGCCCAGTGCCAACGAGTTGTACGTGTTGGCGGACGATATCCACACCCTCCGCCAGCTGACGCCATCAAAACAGTTGGTGCCCATCGTCCATTGTCTGGCCGGGGTGGGTCGCACAGGCACTTTTATTGCCCTTGACCAACTCAAGTATGGCGACCACTTGGACACCAGTTCCAGCGACGATCTCATGTTGGACTTGGTGTCGCACATGAGAAACCAAAGAATGCTCATGGTGCAAACGGTGTACCAGTACCGGTGGTTGGATAATGTCCGCAAAAGCCTAATCAAGTCGCGTTTAGAATGAGAATTTCCCCGCAAGTATTACCGGATGTCTTTGGCCGATGAACTCTATTGGTGTCGATCTCGTCATCAGGCTATGTCCATGGCTAGACCGCTCTGCTGCCGATAGCTAGTTTTAATTATATAGTTTATTGCTTTTCTTAATAATAACTCACCTCATGCTCCGGTTAAACCTGATGGCTCGCGTATTCTTGGGGGCGTTTCTCCCGGCGCATCCACCTTCTACTCACTTACCCCTTGCTCTCCTTGTTCTCACAACCTGAGGATTGATGTTGTTGAAGGTTTGTTATTCTAGGTTGGAAGATTCTTGTGTACCGCGAAGGATTACGTACCCGGTCGCCTTGGACTGGATATTTACCGGTTTGGTCCACATATCCCATCAATCGCCATCGTAAAGTGACACAAATAGAAGATAATGCCGATCATCACGGTTTGAGGGATGGCAGGGTAATGGGGATGAACCGGTTTCGGGAAAAAGAAATGGCGAGGCGACGGCCGTTACTCCCGTCGACGTTTGTCGCGCTCCATTAGATGTATCGCTGGTTTTGTGATTTTAAAATAATCGATCCACGCCGGAGAAACATTCCATAAGTGTTCGATTTCTCCTTGCATGGCGTACCTGCATAGTGAAAAATAACATGTTGGCATGCACGGGTCTGGATTATATAAGGCCCGATGATGGCAACCAAACGTCAACCTACCTTTGGAAAGTTCATATTTAAGTCCTACTTTAGTCGCTCCTTTCTTCCCAACCAATGCAACTTTTCCAAGTAACTGTTCTTGTGGCCCTTGCCTGTGGCATGGCCGAAGCTGCCGCTATTCCCAAACCTCAACCGCTTCCTCAAGTGATCGAAGGGTCTGCCGAGGGTACCTGGGCCAACAGAGTTACCCATTACCCTGGTGAGCCTTCCAAAAGAGATGTTGAACGGCCTACTCCCATTCACCGCATGACGTTTAAGAACATCGACTTCAACTCTGCCAAGTACCAATCCCCATTTGCTGGGTTCTTGTTTTCCGAGCAGTACATTACTGATGATCAATTCCTTTCAGTAGTGAGCCAAATCAACAGTGGTAAAAACGTGCTCAATGTCAACTTGAACGATTTCATCGATGGCAAGAAGAATGTTGTCATTGATGGCAGCACTGTCACCAAGGACACCAAGGTGGAAAACTCGTCGCCGTTGGCCCACCAAAAGAGAGACATGAACTTAGGCGGTGTTGACTTGATCAACGAGCTCTACAAAAGAGATGTTGAACGCCCTACCCCCATTCACCGCATGACGTTCAACAACATCGACTTTAACTCTGGAAAGTACCAATCACCTTTTGCTGGGTTCTTGTTTTCTGAACAATACATCACTGACGACCAATTCCTTTCTGTTGTCAAACAAATCAACAGTGGTAAAAACGTGCTCAATGTCAACTTTAATGACTTTATCGAAGGCAAGAAGAACGTTGTCATTGATGGTAACACTATCACCAAGGACACCAAGGTGGAAAACTCGTCACCTTTGGCCCATCAAAAGAGAGATGTCGAACGTCCTACTCCCATTCACCACATGACGTTTAAGAATATCGACTTTAACTCTGCCAAGTACCAATCACCTTTCGCCGGATTCTTGTTTTCTGAGCAATATATCACTGACGACCAATTCCTTTCTGTTGTTAAGCAAATCAACAGTGGTAAAAACGTGCTCAATGTCAACTTAAACGATTTCATCGATGGCAAGAAGAATGTCGTCATTGATGGTAACACTGTCACTAAGGACACCAAGGTGGCAAATTCATCTCCATTGGCCCTTCAAAAGAGAGACATGAATTTGGGAGGTGTTGACTTGACCAACAAGGCCTACCAACTTGGGTTTGCGGGGACTTTGTTTCAACAAGGAATTGTTGACAACGACCAATTGAATGAATTGAATGGCAAGATCAACAGTGGTGACAACGTTCTTGCCGTGAACTTCAATGACTTTATGAACGGTAAACTGTCAATTAACCTTGACGGAAAGACCATCAGTGGTAGTAGCAAGGCTTCTGAAGACTCTTCAGAAGAATCTGAAGTCTCTAATACTAAGTCCGTCGCTGATACTTCTTTAGCGCCTGAATTTGCTGCCCCCACTCCAGCACAAAGAGCTGTTGCAACGTCAAGCGACGATTCCAAGGCTGAAACTACTACCACTGCCCCTACCAGTATCTCGACTAATGAAGTGAATCCTCAGCAAGGCGATTCCATTGTCGACACCAACTGGTTTGGCGAATCAAGAACGTTTGTGAGTTATGTTCTGGGGTCTCTGGTTGGTGCCAACCAAGTTGAAACCACCACTGCTTCCACTGCTGAACCCTCCGCAACTGCAAGTGAAAACTCTTCTTCCAACGACGCCAACCAAGGGACTTCTGATAACAACTCCGGGTCTTCATCAGACTCAAACAGTCAAGGAGATGCCGATACTCAACAAGTTCAATCTGGTAACAAGGCCTTGACTCCCTCGTCTACTACATCGTCTTCTGGAACCACCACCGATTCCATCGAAGCCGGTAAGACTACTTGGGCTTCCAAGTCGGAAAAGATTGAAGTGCAAGGCCACAACGACGATCTTGAACCTTGGCAACAAGCGATTCTAGACGACATTAACTACAAGCGGGCTTTGCACAATTCAAAGCCGTTGACGTGGAACAAGAAATTGGCTCAATTCGGTGCTGACCATTTGGAGACCACCTGTGAAATGAAACACTCAGAAATGGGCGTGGATCTTGGCGATGGTCTTTATGTTGGTGGCGAAATTATGATTCAATCCGACTCTCCGGACCAAGCAGTTGACGGATGGTATGCTGAAAAGGGCCACTTTAACTATGATGCTGACTCCAACGGTGAAGAATCCTTACATTTTAGAATCATGGTCGGTAACGATTTCACTGAAATCGGCTGTGCGAGAAAGTCTGGCTGCTCTCAATGGGGTATGTACATTTGTGACTTTAACTTGCGTTCTGACAATTTGACTGACCGTGAAGCTATTGCCCGGGGTTCTGACCCGTAGATGTTTTAACTTTTGAAAAGTTTTTTAAACTATTGATGCAATATAAAGGTCAAGACTATGATTCTTTATATATCAATACAACGATGAATATTAACATGTTATGGAATGTAGATTTCAATTTTTGGTGAGTTCGGAAGCCAATGCAATTGATTAAACACAAAACCATATATCACTGGTGATGCAATTTTTAAGACCAATGGTGTCGATTAAGCCACAAAACCATATGTTGGACAAATCTCAATCTGAAATGTTTCAGATTGGCCAATGCTACTTTTCCATATTTCACCAATACGTTTTCAGACATATTTTGGTTACTCATATTTTAGTTACTCGGTTACTCCGTTATTCACCTTGCTACCTCTAACCAAAAATTCCCAATTGGAAACGGCCACTTCATTCTTCAACTGGTGCGATGCTCGGTGGGAAAAAGTATAAGGTCGTTAGTAAATATCTTTGTCTTTAGTAAATCCCTAATAGTAGTAGTGCGAGAAATACCATTCATTGTGGGAATGCTACGAAATTTGTAAAATTTGAAACAGCAATCTTCTATCTCTATATATTCGCCATAACCTTTAAACTATGCTTGCTTCCTAAAGTTAAATTGACCCCGACACATAGGACACGTGCTTGAACCCGAACTCTTAAACCACTTGTACAAACAAGCAGCATGGAACTTATTTGAACACGTAGGACACAGCTTCGACGGCAACGACAAGTCCTGGTGCAAGATCGAGTAACAGATGGCACAATCTTCAAATCCGCTAAAGTGAAGTGTCACATTCCGGTTAAATACCTCAATGGCATCGCCCACCAGACCATTAGTGAGAGAAATAACACTCTGAGACGCCATTAACCACGCCTTCCACTGCTTTTCCTTGACCCCTAGCCGGAGAGGGCCCTCCACACTGACATTTTCCAATGGATAAATCGTGGGAAGTTTAATCACCATCTCCATTGTTTGGTCATCGATGAGATACGTGCTCTTGATTTCATTAGATACGCGATTCACCTTGATCGTGAGATTATCGTCGCCTTGTAATTTTTGTTTGTGTTTGGTGACGTCATCCAAAATCGCCCCCACAAGAACCGGCGACACATAGGACGAGGTGGCCTTGTCCACCCGTCTCTTGAGCTGGAGGTCCCGAATCAGCTTATACCACAGCTGCACTTGGGGCCCAAAGTAACTACACGATTGGTAGTACAAATGAAGCAACAAAAACGCCATTTCCTCCGAAAGCGGCGCCTTGGTGGAAAGGTCGTATTTCGGCAACAGATCAAGCGAAAACACCGACAGCTTAAGCACGCCAAGATCGTAAACCTGGTAGAAAATATACAGAAGCAATGGCTCAATCACCCCCTCCGTCTTGAGCTGGTCAAGGTAGTTTTGCTTCATGGCAAAGGTGATGTCATCGAAAAAGGCAAACACTACCACCCACGCCCACACGTAGCGGGTGAGTTCTGCCAGGTCATCTTCGATGTTACTCTGGAACTGGAATTTGTGAATAATGTCCACCAACTGCTGGGGAAGCACTGCCTTTTTGTCAGCGGCGGTATCGAGTTGATAATCGATTACATAATCGTGTTGCTGGGCCACCACCAGTGGAAGCAAAACCCCCACACAAACGCGCTGGATCGCCACCGAGTTGGTGGAGGCCAAGAGCTCATAATACTTGGCAGTGCGTCCCCGGATATTCGCCACCAAGTAGAGCCGTTCCACGATTTCGTGGCACATGGTCACTGCCGGCGTGGGATGGCCATGGTCGTAGTCCTGGATATCCTTACAGAGAAGCAAGTCTTCCACCTGTTCTGGATCCACCGTTTCAAGCTCGGTCATAAGCTTGACGGAAAAGTACCGCAATTCAATCTCTTGCGGTTCAGTGGTACAAATCGACAAATTGTCATCGACAACATTTGCGGCAATTCCCCCAATGTCGGTGTTTCGTTGCGTTTTCATCAATCCAAGAATAAGCCGGGTTATTTGCGTCCGAAGAGGAATAAACTCGGCATCATAGGCAATGCTCAGATCCAACCACGACGAGATCTGTCTCGTAACCATATTAAGTCTCTGGTGAGGGAGGTCGACCGCCGCTTCATCCAAAAAGTTAAGCGCAAGAGTAGTCCACTGAAGACCAGTGGTTAACAGGTGTTTGGCCCCTACAATTTCACTAAAGCAATAGTTCTGGAGTCTTTCCATACTCCCAAAGAACTTGGTCGAAGCGTGCACTAACGCCGCCATTTTGAACGGAGGGAAAACTTGCCATTTTGAGGTATCTGGAGCAGTGGACATTGCGTCCACTTCATTGGCCATAGCCCGGTATAAAACCCGCGCACATTGGTAGGAAAACTGGGAAACCGAGGTGAGATACTCACTAAGGGGATGGGTATCTTCCACCACCGACGTAAAGATTCCACTGGAAGGTTGTACACTCAACAAATCCACCACCGTGTGGTCCACCGAATTGGGGGTGACAAATCCGTAATCCTGGATATACTCGCGAAACAACCCCTTGATGTAATAAGGAAGAGACGTGTGGGCCACCACGTTACCAACCGCCACCACATTCTCATCATACGGACTAGAACCTTTGGTGGCTAAAGCCACGTTGCCTCCTAGAGGATTAGAAATGGCTACCCCTACCATATTCACACTATTGGACGCGGTTTGGATATATTCAAGAACCGACTTTTCCCATTCTGGCCCAGCCACCACGGTGGAAACTTCCTTGACATTAGTACCACGGTATGCAAGCAAACTGGAGGCAATGGTAGTGTGATCAAGATAACCCATAAACTCGGTGACCTTTGGATTAGTAATATTTTTCCACGCCACTGAAAGCAATTCAGCAGTGCCCAGTTGCGCTGCCCCACGGGGGTTACTTTGAATGAACGACAATAGCTTCTCATCCGAGCCTGCCACCTTCACCACCAGCTCGCGGATTTCCGGGTCAACCTCACTGTAATGGTACACCAATTGCGACTCTGGGGAGGTGATTTTCGGGGTGGTGGCCAATCTGGAAATGTAGGCATACTCGTCCGAGTACTGGCTACGGTGGTCGTACAAGTTAATCGACTTGGATACAATCAACAAAAGTGGCGCCCGTTGCAAAGGAACCTCCGCATTCACCTTGAAGAAATAATCATTAACCACCAGAGGCGTCACCAGTTTAGGGTGGTACTGTAATAATGCCGCCAATAAATCAATTGGGGGCTGGTAGAATTCCCGAGTTATAAACGAGGGCGCAGCCTCCACCAATTCCGACTTGAGGGCGCGGGGGTGGACACGAAGACTGTCAATGATAAGAGCAAATACATCATCCAGAGCATCCGACCCATCTACAAGCCGTTGCTCAATATTGGTGATGAGGGGAGAATGCGGGTAAATGCTAAGAACTGTTTTCACAAGCGGGACCACCGACGAGGAAAACTTGAATACTTGAATGGGCGATTGATCAAGAAGCGCCGATTCAAGCGCGGTTTCCAATTCTTGCGGAAGAGCATAAGTTGCCAATGCATCAGTGGCAACCTTTACATCACCTTTAGCCGAAGCCAACGCATCTATCGCCGTGTATAACACGATTTTTTCAAGAGCATCATCAATGCCAAATAATTTACCGATGGTGACGGTAGTGGCCACTGCCCCAGGTAAGAATTGGGAATTCAACTTGGGCAACTGTTTCAATAACACCTTGGTCACCACCTTTGCCACATCTTCGTCATCAAAGTCTACAGGAGTGGGACTGGTTGTTTTGATATCCTGGAAAAAGCGCGAGACCACCGAGTAGTAAATGGGATCGGAGTTACACAGGCCGAGCTTTAGCCAATCCACAATTCTCGCTTCTGCCTTCAGACCACCATACTCCCAAAACAGCTTTTTGTGGCTGTGGCACTTGGTGGCGACGACAAGTACGTCCCATAACTGGACCACCACCAGGGAAAGCACCACCGAATTTTTAATCTTAAACTTTAGCCGTTTCACTAGATTTTTCGCCAATGCCTTGAATGTAGCATCCCTGCCTTCGCTAACGATTACCGTTTTTGCCAAAGTCAAAAATGACTTGATTAGACCGCTATTAAATGCTGACTCAACAGAAACACAATTCTCAATGGTTTCCCACACAGGCTCGCCACAAATCACCGCGTCTGAAGCTGCCACATCAAGTTGGGTTAACATGGCCAACGCCGTGGCCACTACTCGTTGGTACTTGCCAAGAGCATCTTCCGGCTTGACGTATCTTTTATCGGAAAGGGTATCAATGGATTCAATCAAAATAACACTATGGCAATAATTAGTGATTGGCCCGGCGAAAATTGACCACAATTTCGCCACCTTTTCTTTGTCCAACGCCTCTTCCATTTTTGCTCTCGCTTGTTTAGCCACCACTCTATCCGGGTCATAAACCCCACTTAGCCATACCCCCACAAACAGCTTCATATACTTGGCCATGGCCTTGCCATTTGTTTCCACCATGGTAGACATGACGGTGTGGGCGCCAAAACGAACTTGACGAGAATTGTCAGTAGCTAGTTTGGCGTACATTTGGATCCAAGCTTCCACCACCAGAGGATCAAATTCGTCCAAGTCTCTAATGAGGGAAACGATATCGCCAAGAGCTCTTTCTTTGGTGACGACATCTTTTTTGGAGAGTAGCTTGAACAGAACAGCAATGTTGGGGTTGTTTATGGAATGGGCATCAGGAAGGGCTGTGAAGTAGTTGAGGGAAACGGGAAAGTGGTTGTAACCAAGTTCGCCCAGCATGGTGATGAAGGTGCGAATGAGGATTGGTGAAGCGAGGGGTTTAGGCTACGAAGTGGAAAGGGAGAGGACATTTGTGAATAGAGGGAGTACAGATGGATAGAATAATTGGTGGATAGAATATTTGAAGGAGTAAGTTATGAGTGGGTGGTATTGCGAGCAACAATCATTCTGAGCCAGAACACCTTTATTTTCATGTCTGACCAATATTTCAACCAGCAATGATTAATTTAAAACTCTCACAATTGGTGGTGGAGTCATTTTCATGGGAAACGTTTGCTACAGAGGGAACAAATCGGAGTCTTACCGTGAATGTTTCGATCGTTTATCCTGCAGATTGTGCGATTTGGATGAAAGTTGGACTGATTTATAAGATGCAAAAGGGGTTGCCAGGACAGTATTTATGCTTCTTGTTGGAGACAACTATCAAGGTTGAACAAGATGTGTCCCACTTGTGCAGGTAATGACGGCCAGTGTTAGCATCCTCAAATAGGTAATTATTGTTGGAGAATTACGAGATTTGGTGGCGGCAATTCTTCTTAGTGTAGGTCATGACGACCGATTCCGGTTCACATAAGAGACACACCAATACGTATTAAGATCCACGCTATTATTACTTCTTTTAATCGCATAAAACACTAAGTCCAAGCTATTATTTAACTCTTGGCCCAGCACAGAACATTACAATATCCACTATAAAACTTACCAATCTTGTCACTATGACTAATTATATTTAAAACATCTCCGACATATGGTTTACCTAATCAGGAGAAACATCCACACCATTTACCATACATGACCTACCCCTAGTTGATGTTCCATCTCCTCTTCGTTCCTCTATTAATGAATCTTTAAAATGAAAATGAAATGCTATCCAATTCAGGCACAACCAATACCGTTTCCAGCCCATTTTCTACGGTAACGTCAATCACCAGCGACAGCGCCGCAACCTCCCCTTCCGGCATAACCACCACCTTCGGAAGACTAATTTTCCCTACTGTCAATGGAATCATCACTGTATCAACAACAAACGGTTCCTCTTCCGCGGTAAACGTCGCCTTTCTTAACCCAGTCATCAGCCAATTCTCATCATTGGGAAACATCATCTGAAACTTAGGTGATGTCACCACATCGTCGGGCTGGGCCCATCGGTTTGTTGTAGAAATGCGAAACTTCATGGCAATCGGATCCCCTACCAAGTACTCTCTTTGTCGGGTAAAATCAATAGACACGAGTTGAAGGTAGGTGAGTGTAGGCATGGGCACAGAAATATGAAGGCGGCGAGAATGAGACGTTACAGCATTAGAGTCTATACTCGCCACGATTTCTCCAATATCAACAGGGGGTGCCCCGTCAATATATGTAGGCAATTCGTGGTCAATCCAATTTTCAAGCTCGTCACTGTTCACAACAACAACTTTTCCATATAGCGCATAATGATCCACATTAAACTTCGCCTTGGCCGCCACTAATGACTTGAACAAATATCCATACTCACCTCTTCCCTTTTCCACAAGTCGATGATTCACAGCAGACGATAGTACCAGCAAACACTCTTCAGTCAAGATCACGTAATCGATAGATAAATCAAGACATTCCGACGGCGCAACATCCTTTCTTTTCGGCACGATTTTATAGAATATCATCACCGGCTGATCACTGAAAACCACCATGTCGTTGGTATTGGGGTATTTTGGAGTGATGATGTCAAAATTCGACTCCCTTTCCGACAGATCTAGCAGAGTTCCCACCAATCGAAGGGGAGACTTTGCCTGTGACGAGCCAATTGTAAACTTTGAATAAAGAAAATCCGCTCGAAACGTATCCTGAACGGTTACAGATAACGCCAACGTGATGTCCACTGAATTGGCCATGGTATGGGTATAGGTTTCACCATCAACTTGGTAGCATACATGAGCTCCAAACTTGACCACCTTGTTATCGCTGTAATATGTGAATGGCACTGTCATGGAGTAATCTGACGTTATGGTGTCGGATACAGTGGTGGTAGCCCGGGTCAGAAGAGATATCCCCGGGGTGACGGGAACCAAGGTAATTTCGACATTTTCCATGGTGACGCCATTGTTATGAATTACAAATTGCACCTGGGTGATCCCCAATTCGATCCTGTCGGTGGGGACAAATTCACACCACACAGTATTGGTGTGTTGGAACATTTTGATAACCACCGCCAGCGTTGGTTCCAATTCGGGCTCTTCTTCATTCACCGTCAACGTACTGCTTGCCAAGTGGCGAGTGATTTCCAGAACTGGCTCCGACGGCTTTACCGAAAATGATTCGGTATATACCAATTTTTCATTCACTTGCAATGTCAAATTCTTGGGGGAAAAGCTATCTTCGTGGAAATCATGGGACCATAACTTGATTGCCAGGTCGTCATGACCATTAATCTTCACCCCTTCAGTCGAAAACGTTAAAATAGTACCGTCACAATTGGTGACTTCCAAATCAAGCCGTTCAAAATCAAGATGCAACGGGCTGTGATTCATAAACGTCACCGTGATACATTGCCGAAGTCCGTCACGGGTCACGTACGGAGAAATGGCGTACGATAGCTCCAACGGAAACGTCAACCGGTTTTCCATTTTACTCAGATACAAATAAATCTTGTTCACGAGGTTTTCAAAGTACGACTCCAGCTTGATGGCGCCATAATTATTTATGCCAACTATATTTCCCACCTTTCCCCGGTTAAAAATCAGCGAGAAGAGCTTGATCGTCGCCAAGGTAAGTTTCTCGTAGTCTTCGGAGTGGACGTGGTCTAAGCAGTCAAGGTAAACTTCAAGAAGAAACCCCCCCATAAAGTTCCAGCCATTGACGATGAAAAAGTCGTATGAGTTTTGGATAATTTGTAGTGCCTGTGTAAAGTGGCCCCGCTGATACGCCATAAGCGCCAAATCAATACTCATGACATCAATGGTCTTTTCCCTTCCCGATCGCACAAAATCCTCTATCACCAATTCGGTTAAATTCTCGTACGCCTGGTAAAATGCATCGGGGGTGGTCATCGCCTGGTTGATTTTATCATAGGTAAACTTAGGTCTATTTTCTCGATGCTGTGGAGGGCGGGGAAAACTGTCACCATCAAGAGACACTTCCGCAACCCCCATCACTTGGTATCCAAACCCCTTGAATGCAATATCTTGGTATCGAGACCGCTGTAATAACCTGAGTTCGCCCCGATATTCAAGAATGTCATGTAAGGAGAACTCACTCTCGCTTTGACTCAGCAAGAGAGCATTCACCGCCGGCAAATCGATGTATTCGTCAATCATGCGAATGGCAAACTCGGCGAGTTCCAACGACGTTCCAAAATTGACAACAAGTTCATTTAAAAATTCAATCAGTTTTTGAAATAGCAGGTGGACAAAAATCCCCAGAAGCGACGCCGTGGCTGCATGTGTTGTCAACAGCTGCAATAGCATCAGCTGATTGGCGAAAATGGTGCAGAAAATGTCAAACAATGTAGGATCGGGACGGAGGCGGTGGTAATGCTTAATAAAACCATTGGTGGAGATTGATTCGGGCCTGGTCCGTTCAATGGTGTCGTCCAGTTGCAAAAGATGAGGAATATCGGACTTGACAATGTCGTCAAATACGTTCAAAGCATCCTGAAATAGCCGCATGTCATTTAAAAGCTCAGAAAGGCCAAACTTAAGCTCAATCAACTCTCGGGGAGGCCTCTCTTGTCGAGAAGCTAATACCTCAGTGTAATACTGATACTTGTTGGAAAACGATTGTACCAACAATCCTTTAAGATTAACAAAGATCTCAGTGACCGATTCCAGCTGCCCGTGTTTAAAGCGGAAACTTCGATTCTTGTCCATGCTAAACCCAAGGGGTGACAACTCTTTACCATCAACACCAAAATCTCGTACCAACTTGTCGAAATTAGAAGTTTTTATAATTGTGCTGTGTTTTTCTTTTGTTGGTGGGGCAACATATACAATCATCCATTCACCGTCGCTTTTCACCAACTGTTTGAGCCATTCCTTGATGAGCGGCCGAACCAGAGAGCGGTATTGATCAAGATTATCATATTTGACAAACATTATCCTGGCATATACATTGGCTGCTCCGGTGGTGTTTGTTTTGGGGACTTCTTCCACTAGTTGGATGGGAAGTCTTGGGATCAGTTGAACCGGTTTGGTGTCATGATATTTCCAGTGAAGGTTGGTGAGGGGAAACTTGTTTTCAAAATCATCTTTGGGATAGACCAGAAACGGGTCGTAGAAGCCAATGGAAACAGGGTGGGGTTCCATTGGTGGGAATGGTGGGTTGTAAGGTGGTGGAAAGAATTGGCAGTTTTGGCGCGGTCGCGTGTCTTGAATCAATTGATGAAGAGTGAGGAACGAACATGATCTATATTGTTGACAGCGCATGAGAATTATGGGATGATAATGTCGTCTATATAGATTGTGAATGTGTATTTGTATGTATGGGTATCCTGCTTATTTTTTATCAGTTGTTTCATGTAGTTCATGCTCGAGGAAATTCGTTCTGGTTTTAAGGAATTCCAATTGATAAAATAAGCAGATGGATGGTATTTCCTTAGATATTTGTCTGCAGAATTGTACTTTTTCATCTCAAAATGCATCCAACAAAGCATTGTCCTTGTAGTATTGGTCAGTCAGGGCAACCCCACAAGAAAGAAAAACAGCCATCGCTTTTTAAGACCAGTTTTTATTCAATGGTGTGATATAAATATCAATGGTAGAAACAACTTCCTACCACTAGCCAAATGAAAGACCGTGGAATCATAAAGTGAAGAAGCAGTAGGAATAAAGTTAAGCTGGGGGACACGCCTATTTATAGTAGTACTATAAGCTCAAGGCCGAGGAATCTTGCCTATTGTGGCCTGAAGGGCACGTCCATAATATTGGTTCTTGGCCAATTGAGAAACCTAGGTCATTCTCCGGTATTCACCATATGCAATAGCTCAGAAATGATAAACGAGATAGCTCAGCACATTGAAATACAATGGAATATAGGCAATAAACTACTTATCATATCTTCAGACCATAAAGTTTTTCTTGTATAGAGACCAAACAAATACACATCTATGTTTGTTTAACTGGCGCTGGACTTACAATGCAATCATCAACTAGTTCTTTCCTGATTAGTCCTGGTGAAGGAGCTGGTTTTTTAAAGCTTTTTCAATGCTTGTTCTTGCCATAACTAGGTGTTAGCCAATGTCTCAACTACCTTCCACTAGTAAAGACTTTTCATTTACCTATAGACAGGTTACTAAAGCTTAAATAGGCTCATTAGTAATAACTTCTAACTAGCTATATTGATAGCTAATGGTTTTATTTTGAATACTACTCCCTATGATGATCATGCATATAAGTTTGCTTAATAGTGTAATCCTCGCACTATGTCTTAACGGAGTCGTCAATGCCATCGTCTAGTTGTCACCGAGGTTTAGCTGAAATTATATAATCATCCAGGTATTTCACCTTCAAACTAATGGATAACTTTTGTTTGCATTATAGAAAGAACAGGCAGAACCTTGACGAGATCTACATTATGGTGATTGAAAGCATAAATTTTCTAACTATGGAATACAATCTTTTGCATTCATTTAATGTGGAATGAATTTGCTTACAAAATAATCACCGTAGACATAATCAGAAATTAAATAAATTGCATCACGACATTGAATAAGGTTATTAGAAGCCGAAGGATGCGGTCTGTGCGTAGGAATTCTGTGAAATGACGTGTAATCTATACCGATAAATCTATAAAACAGAATCGTGTTCTCGATATTTGAATTATTAATAAAGCAAGCATGTCCATCTTTCCTGGAGCTCACCAATAGTTTGTGACTCTGTTTTCGAGGACATGTTCATTTATGGAGTTTCCAAACTGACTAAATGAAATTTTCGGTATTTAGAAGACTATGATGTTGTGATTTATAAATACATACATGTATAGTTGACTATTTAATAATGTTGAGAGAATATTGTAACAGTTGATGTAGGCGGTTACCGTTGGTTAGCCAGCCAAAGGTTTTGTGAAAGGGAATGCGAAATTTGATTTCCGAACTAATGAACCTTAAACTATATTATTATTGTCGAGAATTTGAACAGATACTTAAGGGCATACAAATGTTTTTACCTTCAGCTTTTTTGAATTCAATAGGAATGAACCCGCTTTTGATGCTTCCTTCATGATGAATAGAATAAACTCTAAAATTGGCAAGTACGGTATCCATGTAACGTTACAAAATATTTTAAGTGTTAACATTGTCGCTGGTGGTAAATATTGACGATTTAGTCCGCTCATGCCGCGGAAGGATGGGGACACGTGGTTGCATATGGCTTTCAACTAGAGGTGCCTCTAGTAACCGTCAATGTTTGCATGGTATCTGCTCGGTAAATCTTTTGTTATTACTTGATAGGTGTATGTGGTACTCCACTGTGCAAAGCTGATAGCAAACTTATCGCACAAACTAATTATTTTCAATACTCTTTTTGTAGGAAAGATCTAGTCCACTTGCACAAACTTTATTTTTGCATGTGCCTCGTTGATCGTCTTTTCTCACATTCAAGAAATAAGCCCTAAGCAATTCACCCCCCCCCCCCCCCCCCCC